>SKCR01017717.1:0-72457 GCA_019454045.1 Zanthoxylum bungeanum
AAGAAACCCTAGAACTATTCTAGATGCTCAAGAAAAAGAAGCAAGCTTTCTAAGTTTAAGATTATTGAAGATTACCTCAAAATCTCATAATTTCCTTAAACTTTCTTCTTGATTTCTTCACTTTCTCTTCAAGCTTCTTCAAGAAAATTTGGGAGCTTTCTATGGAGATGAATTTCGACCAAGGCATGTTATGAAAGTGAAAAAAAAATTTCACTTTATATAATAGGGCTTGGACGAAATTTGGGGCATTTTGTTCATTTTGGTTAATTTAATCTAATTAAATATTAAGCTTTAAGTTACTTGTTCAATTTGAATACTCCAAGCTTAAAAGTCATGCCATTTGTTACCAATAATATCTCACCATTTATCATACTAATTTTGTCTAATGGATAAGATATTCAATTTCTAATTATTTAATAATTAAATAACTAAATAATTAAATAATATAAATATCAATATATATGTGCATTTTTATTTACATTAAATAAAAATACATATATTAATGACATGTGTCAAAATCTCATTTGATCTAATCAAATTTTATATCAAATACAAATACATATTAATTATTAATTGATCAAAATCCTCTAATGCATGTATTTTTGGTTAACCGTTTAAACGATTCGAATTAACTCATTTAATCCGGTGAAGTATTATGAATAATCTATATTATTCATAACGCATTGCCCAAGTGCTCAACGAGTATACTTCATATTATGGGACTCTCTAAGTTTAGGTTTATATGTCACATAATCAAATTTCGTGGCAATAATTCACCCATTTGTAAATTATGACGACTACGGATAATCTCAATAAACTATGCAAGTCGAGTTCATTGCACACAAAGAATCCCTCTGTCACAGGCTATAAATATTATACCGGGGATATAGATAGGAACGTCAAATCTATAAGGTATAATATTGTAACTTCTCCGATCCCGGAGATGCTACCGGCAGGGATTAGGTCATACTATCCCCCTGAGCCTCTGACTTATTAACTCATCTCAAATATAGTTCAAACATTGGACCTTTACCCAAACTCATTTTAACATATAAGAACTATTTGACTCATGTCATGTACTCAACACTTCTTTATAATACAACCCTGGCAATAAAACATAACATATTACAAATAAAATCTTTAATATACAATATGCAATATGCATGACTTTACATGACTCTGACTGAACTGTAACTCAATCTGGTTGACTCAGACCCTCTAGTGACTGCCAACGGTATCTATCCTCTCAAGCGCATCCTCCGGGTATCCTCCAAAACAAAGAAACTGGAGTGGGGGTTAGACCGCTTGAACGATCTAAGTGAGTGGATGATTTAAAATAAAAACTGAAATACTATAATGAAAATATTTAATTCAAAAACCAAGGTTCTTTCAGAAAATAAAATTATATGAAAATATTTTTGCTTGTCTGAAACTCTGAACTATTTTTAGAAAAACTTGTCTAGAATCTCTTTTATAAAACTTAACATTTCTGAAATCTGATTTTGAAAGTCTGGTTATGTAAACTTATGTCTGAAAGATATGTTCTAAAAACTATTTTCTGAAATGTCTGTTTTCTGAAAACTGTTTCTAATAACTTATCTCTGAAAACTGTTTTATGAAAACGTGATATCTGAAAATTGATGTCTCTGAAAAACTTGACCTTACGTATCGCCACCCACATACGCCTAACTAGAGCCAAGAGTGCAAATCCATGACTTTGGGACATTACGTATCGTTGTCCCACAAAGCATGCCACTATTGTCCCTGAAACTATGGATCTTGGGGCGTTACGTATCGCCGTCCCCCAAGCCATGAACTAGAACTGGGGGTGCAGATCTATGCTAATCTCCAAGCTCTGAAACTATGATCTAGGGGTATCTGTCATCCCTAGTCTTAAACTAGGATCCGGGGGCGTTACGTATCATCGTCCCCCTAGTCCTCTATATGTGTACATGTCATCCGTCAATTTCATGTCTGTAACAAGTTACATACTGAGGTGGGTTTTTCCCTCATGCCTCGATAAACATAAAACTTATTTTTTGAAAACATTTCTTTTCTAAATCATTTCTCGAAAAATGCTAAACAAAATATAACTGATAATAGTAGAAAAAACTAACGCCCTATAAGCGAAAAGTAAGTCTGATATGAATAACAGCATAGTGAAAATCCACTTAAAAGAAAATGTCCATTCACAGTTTTGGAGTCCCACTAGCATTTCTTCACTTTGCTGAAGAAACTTGTGATTCCTACGATGATCTATTTTAGATAATCTCGATTAGAAAATGGACTAAGATTACATACATTGGAATCAAGCTAAGTTTCTTTATTTAGGTAACTGCTATCACTCTGAGGTTTATCGCACTTATATCATGAAGTAATGTATACATACAAGTTGGTACGAGACCCTTAGGGTTGACTCTAACATGCTAGGGTGAAACCGGAATGGTTTAAAATTAATTTGGGGAAGTTCTGGTCTTTGCGTCACGATGCAAAGCCTTGCACGTCGCGACACGCACTATTCCAGAAAGGATACCTGAAATTTTCCAGGTCGAGCCTGTTGGACAATTATGACCCATAGCGTCACTATTTGTACAGATCATGATGTTGTTGTACAAATTAACTATGTGACAAAGGAGATTGCAGTCTATCATTTGTGATTAGATCACCTAGATATATAAATGATAGGAGGTCCCTGTGATTTGTTCCTGGATTTCGAATGATATGAGAAAATATCTGTCTACGAAGGATAAATCATTAAATATCCCTAGTCAGAGCATTATCGAGATTGGACATCGATGAATGCATAAAAGACTAGTATTGCACTTGTGCGCGTTGTGAGGGCACAACGGCATAGTTCTCATATATTTGGGTATATGATACTCATGTAAGTGTAATAGGAGGTTGTGTTTTACCGATGGTACGGGAAACAGCTTCGCTCTAGATAGACCCCCTTGGAATTCCATTGGTAGTATGACTATGTGTCTATGGAAATCCGAAATCAGGGTAGGTGTATTTGATCTTTACCTGAGACTTGCACCGCTAATACTTGCGACAATCAATATACTTTGGTTGCGGTCGTCCAGGGCTTTAACAGGCTCTGTGTACGCCAATGCTGGGTATATTGAGAATCGTAGTTTGTTGGGTGTGATGTCAAGACGGAAGTGTCACTCCAGTCATATGGAGTTGATGATCGCGCAGGGATACAGAACTGGTTCTCTAAAAAGGTTGCAACCGTGGGATAATATGACTTGGTCATGATTATCCGATATTAAAGAGACTAGTTGCTCGTAATCCGATATATGCTTCGTACGGGGCATACACTATACCAGCCTCAGGCCTTGCATGTGATCATCCGATACTAGACAGAAATACGCAATACTACGTATACTACGCCTGATATAGATCCTTTATTCCTGTAAGGATATTTCTGGAGAATTGGGAAGGCATGGCGCTTTGCTAGAAGCCAACCTTGTCTTGTAAATCGGTATAAACGTAGTACGAGGTACTTACGTGTTCGGATAGTCCGACGACCGAATTTACTGCCAACATATCTGGGGATCTCATGGGTCCCTTCCCAAGATTCACCGAAGACGTATGACTCGCACCTTTTGATTAATCTGGGATTAATTAGATGAGAGAGAAAATTAATCTAGGATTAATTGCGGAGATATTTTATCTGGGATAAAATATAAATTAAAGAGAGAAAACGATTATTTAGGAATTAATCGATTAATTTATATATTCGATATATTAAACGAAATTGGATTTCGACGTGGAATTGAAATTAGATTTTAATTCGGGCAAACGAGTTAATTTAGAATTAATTTGTTAGCGACATGAATAGTGACTTTGCTAGGCGTAATCATTTAATTACGTCGCAACGGAAAATTCATTAATTTGGAATTAGCGAACCCGAGCTCGAGATTATTTGCGAGCGCATTCGTATTTTGAATTCGAGTGCGGCACGGAAGTCAAATCAAGCGTCAAATTACTAGTCGCATCAAGCGTCAAATCATTAGTCACTTTGAGTGATGTGACAACTTGTCACTTGATTTGATTGATTGATGGATTGATTGATGGAAGTTGATGGCTAGCATTTAATGCTATTTTGGAGCAAAAATTATGTTGACTTTTGAAAGCTTTTACACAATTTTTGTATATGTTTTATTATTGGATTTTGGAAATCTAATAAACAAATACACAACTTCTCTCACTCTCTCTCTAAACTCACGAATTGGGAGCCAATTCTTCTTCTCTCTCTCTCAGCATTCACTGCCATTTTCTTCTTCTGGTTTTGCTCAAAACCGAGCAGTGAAGGAAGCAAAGGTCATGATTTTGTATCAAAATCAAGAGTTCTAGCACACTACGAAGACATGCGAAGGTGATAGGGAAGTCCACCCATGACCGGGAATCAAATGACGAAGCTTGGAGCTTGGTTTCTTGTTAATTGAAGGCCGAAAATCAGAGAGGACAGTAGCCCACTGCCGCAGTTCCAGTGAGCAGAAAAGGAAATTTTCGTTCCCTCCCGCGTCGCTCAACCGATCGATGTGAGTATTCCGTGACTTTCTCGATTGTATTCACTTATGTTTCATGCTTGTTTATTGATCTTGGGATGATTAGAATCTCCAACAATGGTATCATGAGCTAAGAAAAGCATGAAATTGGTTTAGGGTTAAAATTTGGGTAAATTGATTTTGAGCATGTTTAATGAAATTGGATGATTTTGTATGCTTAATTGATGTTGAATTGAAGATTGATTGGATCAATTTCAAGAAAATTGGATTGGATCATTTTTCCCCAAATTGTTGAGGCTTGGCCGAATACTATGCCCTAAATATGTCTTGGGATTTTTTGATTTTTGATCATTGGATGTGTTGGAAATCATTCGGGAATATGATTAATGTCGATTGTGGAATTAATTGGATTGAAACCAAATCAGATATAATTCCCCAAATTGCCGAGAGTCATTGAGCATGTATTGGTTTGATTTTATTAAATTATGTTGGACATGATTTAATATTGATAAGAATGATTAATTAGGTTAATTGATGGTTTAGGAATGTTAATTGGATAATTAATTGTGTAATGCACTTTAGGTAATTAAATTGGGAATTTGGAATTTGGCAATTTAATTAGATTGGGCTAATTTTGGAAATTGGATTTGAAATGTTGTTATTAGGCTTATTGGACTTAGTTGTACTAAGTTGGGTTAAGGCAAATTGGATTGGATCCAATTGGGCCCAAAACCGCATCCATAAAGCCCAAATGCGACTTAATGGACCTTTAAAGTTTAATTGGGCCTAATGGGCCAAGATTGATTTCTAGGCTTATGGGGTAACTCCCGGATTGGACTTTGGTTATCGGTTTGATCCGAGTTGACCAAACGTCCACGCCTCAAGAAATTAATTAAAAGCCCATTGGACTTTAATTAAATTAACGTTGGACGTTAATAGGGCTTTGAGACCCGTTGCGATTAAATTCGGAATTTAAGTCGTAAAAGGTTTATTAATAAAGTGTAGTATTTAATTTGGAATTAAATAACGATTAGAATTGAATGCATATTAAATTGGATTTAATGATGTAGTTTAATTTAATTCGAGAATTCGTACTTTGAGTACTTATTCGCAAAAAAAGTTTGACTCGAGCAAAATCAAATCGTTGTTTGAACATTGGATGGTCACTAATTATCAGATTAATTAATTTGATTAGATTGATTGATAACATGCTTGTGTGAATACATGGTTGCGATGCATGAATAATGTATATCTGATGGATATTAGATGGGTGGGACAATTTTAGAAATTGTAAAAGTTTGATTTATTAATTGGACCTGCGTGTCCAGCCTTATTACCTCATTACTCTTTGTATTCTCCTCTCACCTATTCCCCTCAATGTAAATGAGGTTTCTTTAGAAGTGTAGTGTAACAGGTAGAAGTAATACATGTGCTAGCGGGAGAGAGAAAGTGAGAGATTTGATCTAGGATCATTGTGTAAAGTATCCATCCGCATATCATTATTATTTATTTATACGCGCTTTATTATGTGTTTAGAATGCATGTTTAAGGGTGTATGATGATGAGACCTTAACAAAGATAATAAATTGGTTGCCAATTTGCACACGAAAAACCCTCACAAAATATTAAGCGTCTTTCCTTCCATTGAGTGATTCTCACTCAAGATCCGAGACTGGCATTGGCTTGTTGGCCAAAGTCAAGGCTTTTGTCCATCGAGGGTGTGTTTAAATCATGAAGGCTTTGTTCCATATCGGTGTCTTGTCCAAGTTGTGGTTTGTTGGCCAAATTTAAGACAACTTCTTGTCCATCGACATTGATTACGAAGCTTTCCATGGTCAATGGGTCGCGCTTAACTGGGATCACTAAGTTTGTTGTGCCAAAGCCAAGGCTTAGTTGATTCAGAGGAAAATGGTTAGGTAATACATTGGATGTATTGGCATATATAAGATATATGTTTCGGACTTGTATGTCCCCCTACCGGATCTAGGAATTGGATTGGATCCAATCGATCTTAGAGATCTACCTAGTTAATTATCATACAATTTGTTGGCCAAAGTCAAGATTGTGTGATATTTAACAGGATCATAGCCCACTAGGAAACACGGTTTCCCGAGTACTCGACAGAGGTTAGAGGCTCGCTGAAAAATAGTGGGAGGCAAGAATTTAATTTGCAATATTCGTTTAATTACTTGCCATACGCGCTCAAACAAATATCATTCGTCGTTATAAATTAAATGTTAGTTGGACTAATATTTAAATGTTGTTTTTTAATAAATAGTTGGACTATATTCAAACTATTCATTTATAGTTGATTTTATAATTGGATTATAGTAATCAATATAATTGATTTTAATATATTAAATTATAGTTGATTAAATAGTTGGACTATTGTAATCATTATAATAAATAGTACCGAAATCGTTGATTAAATAGTTGGACTATTAGAATCAAGATAGAAATTGAAAGATTAACATTTAAAACATAATCCTAGGGAAATTGTGTTTAAATGGTTTAATTTTCAAATTGGGAATAATTTCAGGATGGTCCTGGAAAAACTAATAAGTTACTTTATTAGATAAAATAACATATTAGGCCTAAGCCCGGAGTTAAGCAAATAGTAGAGCATGATCTTTGGAAGATTCATGTAATGATAACTTAAGTGCTTAATCCATTAAGCTTGTCGCAGTAGACTCCTTAATTTCTGAATCAGAACTAAGGATTAGATCTTTAAAGTATGATACTAAAATTGAAGGATCTTCATAAATCTATACTTAGATTTTAGAAGTACTAAATTGCAATAAAATAACTCTTGGAGAGTTAATGACTATTCTCAAGGAGACAAAGTCAAAATTTGCAATAAGGCAAGTAGCGCAAGGCACACCTTACTTCGATATTCCAGAAACCCAAGACTTGGCCAAAGGCTACTGGAATATGAAAAAGGCAAAGGTAAAATCATTATAATCTTTTAGAAAGATAAATGACATATCCCAAAATGTCTGCTTAATTGTGGCAAACGGGATCGCAGAAGCGTGACTGCCGTTTGGACAAAGCAGACATGAAGGAATTGAAGAACGAGCAAGGCTTTGACTTCAAATATATTTGTCATAATTATGTTCACTATTAGTATTAAAATTAGATTTTAAATACTTAGTGTGATACATAAATATACATTGATGTTTAGAATCTACTTTGAGCAGGATACTGATTTCAATTGAGATTTATCTGCGAATTGGAAACGGGACGAAGGTCGCTGTTTTAACTGTAGACACCTAAGTTTAGGAACTACCCTCGGGTGCGTACCTAAAATAGGAAACTGTTATAATGTGACTAGTTTGACTAGAAACATTATCTTTATATCAGTGTTTAACCCGCTGCGGTGAACCTTTATATTCTAGAACACTAAAGTGTTTCATTATATAAAGATGATATTAAGATATACACATTGGATGTGAATAACATAATTTATATTTTGAATATAAATAAATCTCAAACATATAACATGACAAACAAATAGCTCGAACTGATTTGATCAGAAGAACATATTGTGGCATTGTTGTCTGGGACATAATCCAAACAAGACTCGTATATCCACACTTTCGAAGAGTGGCTACTTGGACTAATTTGATTCCAATCAAATAAAGTCTACGAATCTAGTTTATTGGGCAATGTGCCTAAAACACTATTTACTTGGTGAAAGTGTAAATGCCACAGATCTGTTAGCCCTAGTTCATAGTGAAGCAAGTGGGCCCATGTCTAGCTAGGCTAGAGGTGGATATGAATATTTCGTGACCTTTACGGATGTGGCATCGTGTTATGGTTATGTGTTTCCTTTTTGAACACAAATCGAAAACTTTTAAAGTTTCGACACGAAATAGACAAACAGATCGGCTAAAGTATTAAACCGTCACGGTAACACCATAATGGAAAATAATTAAGCAATAAGTTTCTTATATACTTGAAAGAGTATAATATTCTTTCATTGAGGACTCCTTTCGGAACACGTCAAAGTGACGGTGTGTCTGAACCGAGTAATCGAATTTTGTTGGACATGATAAGGTTAATCATGAGTCGCTCTGAGCTACCATTTCCTTCAACGGATAAGCATAAACAGTGCAGAACTTATTTTGAATAAGTTTCCATAAAATCTGTTTGACAGATATCATATTAGATATGAACGGGAAAGAAATCGGGTTTCACATTCCTTAAAATTTGGGTATGCTAGGCATCTGTTTGGATGATACCAAACTAAAACCCAAATTGGATAAGTGCCAATTGTAGGTTATCCTAGGGATACATAAGTATAGTACTTATACAACTCACTAGAGAACAATTAGATTGTTGCTAACCATGCGGTTTTCCTTAACGCATAGACGTCAATCAAGCCGCTACTTTTCTTGTACATATTATATCTCTTTGTCTTTTCCTGATAATTGTTATTTGTTTTGTTGTTTTCTTTTATTTTCTCCGACAGGATCCAGACCTTTTTGACTATCACGATTTATTTTACTGTTAACTAATAATTGTCATTTGGCAGGTAATAGTTCTATTATTTTACTCACCCTTTTCAAGTGTTATAAATTCAACTCATCATTGCACTTTTGAAGACATCCAGAGTAAAACATGGAAGCCACTTCAAGAAGACGAGTTGAAAACATCTGTATGTTTTGCAATACTAGTGTTAGTGTTAAGCCACAATACGTAGAAGTAGCACATGAATTGGGTCGAGTCTTAGCTACAAGGAATATGCACTTAGTATATGGCAGAGGCAATCTTGGACTTATGGGGATCATTTCAAAAGCTGTATAGGAAAAAGACAGTCATGTTTTGGGAATCATTCCAAAACCCTTGGCGGAGGCAAATCTTATTGGACCATCAAACGAAGATGAACTAATCGTGCCATGTATATCTGAATGATTGGTAGAAATGATTAACCGTGCTGATGCTTTTATTGCTTTGCCAGATGGCTTGGGTACATTGGAGGAAATTTTTACAGTGTTATCTTGGGCGAACCTGAACATACACCAGAAACCGCTTGGACTGTACAACGTTGATGGATTTTATGATTTTCTTTGTGTGTTTCTTCATGATGCCCAGAGAAATGGGTTCGTGTCAAAACCTTTAAAAGAACTCCTCTTTACTGCCAGAACTGCTCCGGATCTAATTGACCAAATCTTAGCATATGAACCACAAATTGACCCTATCATTTCAAAGATAAATTGGTCCAAGGACGATCGTGGTAAGAGGCATCAGATTAATCTGGATCTTAACCTTTAATTCCCTGTTGAATTTCAGTTATCCATGTATTATCTTCTAAACTCTTCTTCTACTGTTTAAGACATTGAGGACAATGTCTCATTTAGGTTTGGGGGAGGGAATTAGTTGATCATTACCTTGTTTTTAGTTTGTGTGTTATTTTTTTTTAGTCCAAAATTTTTCGAAAAATACAAAAAAATTGAAATTTTTTCAAAAATTACAAAAATATTTTGCGTTTTTATGTTTTTATTTTGACTTAAAAGGTGAAATTGGTAAGAGATAGCCGTGTAAGGAATTTCCACTCCTGAGATGTATCTCAAACCATTTTTGAAACAAGTTAATTTTTGTTTATTTCATTTTAAATGATTTAATTTGTGAATTCTCCATAATACTGACTAAAATGGATCTTCATATGCTCAGTTAGCAGATATTGTCAACATGCATTGTAACATACGGACATGAGCTAAAATTGAAAAGTTTGTAATATTCAGTGCCCTAGTTTAATTGGAGGAAGCATCTCAAAAAGTGATGGAGTAAAAAAAAAATGTCTGAGATCCGAGTTATTAAGTCTGTAAGGGTGTTTTAACACCTAGTGCCCTAAAGCCAACTGGTTTGGGAGTCACTGGCCCAAAGCTCGCTACATGGATCAAAGATGCTGCAAAAATATATATATATCTGAAGTCTGAGTAATTAAGTCCGTAAGGGTGTCTTAACACCTGGTGCCCTAAAGTTAACTGGTTTGGGAGCCACTGACCCAACACTCGCTACATAGATGGAAGATATTGTATATAAATAAAAAAAAATCAAAAATCAAAGAAAAAAATCAGAAAAATCAGAAAAATTATTCCATTGCTGCAAAAAAGGTGTGAATTCTAATAAAACTTTAGGACAAAAATATTACTCTCTTATCAACTGCACTTATGACTGTTGTGGGCAAAAATGAGTTGATTAATATTTTGTCGGCTGTGCATATGGAGAATGGTAAATATAATCGGAGAATTTACTTATTCAGTAATTTAGAAAGAAAGAAAACAACTAGTAACTTGGAGTAGAAGTTTCACCTGATTAGTCACTAACTTCTTTATTCTCTTTTCTCTTGTCTTTTTGCTTTTGTGTGCATTAGTTTTATCATCTTTTTACTTTTGTAAAACTTTTGTGGGTATCGTTGATTTAAGCCTTCAAGAGACTATAACTCGTCCACTAGGGACACCTAGGGGTTTAAAGGTTTGTTGCATATGCTAAATGCAACCGTAATCCCTACGAAAGTGGCTTAGTTTAATTTTAATTGTTTCATGTATTTTATTTTGTTGTTTTGCTCGAGGACTAGCAAAATGTTAGGTTTGGGGTGTGATGAGCGGAAAATATATCAATATTTACCGCCCCTTTTACTTAATATTTTGTTTAGTTTCTCGGGTTTGATGAATGTTTTGATGTGTTTTAGTTTATTTTGCAGATAAAATAATATTGGAACACAATTAAATCATTTAGGACGAAATGTGGGTCAAATAAGGGCAAAAATTGGACTTGACATATTAATTTTGGAGATTGGAAACTTGAAAGGGCGTTTTAACGAAGGGCAGTTTTGGAAATTCCAGTTTTGCACATCTGTGGTATTTTGGGCATAACAGTTTACTCCGATATCGGATTGAGCTGATTCAAGTTCTAGATTAAAGAAGACGCAATGATCTACAACTTTGAAAGACAAAATAATTTCGAATTCTGAAGATTTCATACCCGAAATGGATGAACCATCCAGAAGTGTGTTGTGTGTAATTATTAAAGTCATTTTCAAAGCAAAAAAATAAATTAATAAATAAATAATAAAAATTATCAAATCACCACCAAACATGATAATCAATTAGTGGAGCAATTAATAATGGATTTGGTGGAGGAAAATTTTTGCCTATAAATACCAAGCCATTTCATTTGTAAAATTCATACTTTCTTCTAAGGAATCCTTAAGAATACTAAGAAGATTGTATATTGTTTGTTTATTTACAGCTTTCAGTAATTAATTTCCGCTTTCGCACTTTCTTTTCTTTACTTTTCAGTTTTTACTTTCCGCAATTTACTTTTACGCACAGTACTTTTCTTTCTTTAATTTTCAGTTTTTACTTTTCAGTAATGAGGAGGTAACTCCCCTTTGCTGGGGTAAAAGGTAAAACTTTTATTACTAATATTTAGATTAATCTCCCTTAATTATAATATATAAACTAGTTAAAATCTGACTTAACGAGGATACCGCCATATTGGTCGGTTGGTAATTATTTAAATTGGTTTTAACCTGACTAAACTGGATACCGCCTGATTGGTCGGTTGGTAATTAATTATTAATTTGACTTAATCTGGATATCGCCTATATGGCTGGTTGGTAATTATCATGCAAATTTAATATATTATATTAAGGGAGATATCTAAAATAGAAGTAATAAAAGTGGATCATTTTACCTCAGCATTTTCTTTTATTGTACTTTTACTTTATTTACTTTTCAGCAATTTACTTTCATCAGCAATTTACTTTCAGTATTTACTTTTCAGTAATTTACTTTTCAGCATTTAATTTTCAGTATTTAATTTCAACATTTACTTTCCGTCATTTACTTTTCAGCAATTTACTTTTCAGCATTTTACTTTATGTCTTTTATTTTATTTAAGTTTTTACTAGCCCTAGTTATGTGTCGTAACTAAGTTATTTATCTGGGGTTGTGATGAATTCTAATATCACCGGTTTATAAAGGGTTATTTTATAGTTTGGGTAATTTAAAGGTTTACTTATTAAGTCTTAAGCTTAATGCTTCTTGTTGTCTGATCACCAATACGATTGATGTGGTAAATCTAAAATAAACTTGACATGAATTTTAGGTTTCAGCCTTAGACTTAATAGGCCACGATCTTCTTTGAGGATAAATAACCATTTAATAGATTTCTTTGCAGGATATACATATACCTATCGGGCGGGGGTAGCCATAATTTTATCTTAAACTTAATGAATCCAGATAATTTGGTTGACATAGACATATGGTTCAATTGGGTTAAACTGGGTATTTGCGTCTGACCATCGGCAGAGGCTTTTGCATAATTTAGTGTTCCAGGTTAGTAAACCGATTTATTACACAACCATGAAATAACCACTTCATCTTTTAAAAGATATTAGAAAAATTCACAACCCTAGATAGTTTTTAATATTGAATTTTCTTAAACCTACTTTTGTGCAATTTTATTTACTTGTTTTTAAATTTAGAAACATCACCATTTCAAATAAATCAATCAACCTGTTAGATACTAGTAATCATTTGACCTCATAAAATTAATAGATTAGGTATTAAGTCCTCGTGGGATCGATACTTTTTATACTACTTGAACGATACATACGTTTGCGTTATACGTGTGTGTTTACGCCGGTCAGCAATAAGACTTAACATATTGCAAATAAAATCTTTACTATACAATATGCAAAATGCATGACTTTACATGACTCTGACTAAACTGTAACTCAATCTGGTGGACTCAGACCCTCTAGTGACTGCCAACAGTATCTGTCCTCTCAAGCGCATCCTCCGGGTATCCTATAAAATAAAGAAACTGGAGTGGAGGTTAGACCAGTTGAATGATCTAAGTGACTGGATGATTTAAAATAAAAACTGAAATATTATAATGAAAATGTTTAATTCAAAAACCAAGGTTCTTTCAGAAAATCAAATTATATGAAAATCTTTTTTGCTTGTCTGAAAACTCTGAAATATTTTTAGAAAAACTTCTCTGGAATCTCTTTTATAAAACTGAACTTTTCTGAAATCTGCTTTTGAAAGTCTGGTTCTGTAAACTTATGTCTGAAAGATTTGTTCTGAAAACTATTTCTGAAATGTATGTTTTCTGAAAAATGTTTCTAATATCTGATCCTCGAAATCTATTTTCTGAAAACCTCATATCTGAAAACTGATATGTCTTTGAAAATCATGAAGAATGGTGGCATTACGTATCGTCGTCCCCCATACGCCTAACTATAGCCAAAAGTGCAAATTCATGACTTTGGAGCGTTACGTGTCGCCGTCCCCCAAGCCACTGAACTAGAACTGGGGGTGCGGATCTATGCTACCCTCCAAGCCCTAAAACTAGGATCTAGTGGTATCTGTCATCCCTAGTCCTGAACTAGGATCTGGGGGCGTTACGTATCATCGTCCCCCCAGTCCTCTACATGTTTACATGTCATTCGTCAATCCCATGTCTCTAAAAAGTTACATACTGAGGTGGATTTTTCCCCCATGCCTCGGTAAAGATAAAACAAATGTTTTGAAAACATTTCTTTTCTAAATCATTTCTCGACACATGCTAAAAATATCATAGTAAAAAATAATTGGCTAACGCCCTAAAAGCGAAAAGTAAGTCTGATATGAACAACAACATAGTGAAAATCAACTTAAGAGAAAGTGTCCACTCACAGTTTTGGAGTCCCGCTAGCCGTTCTTCACTTTGCTGAAGAAACTTGTGGTTTATGTGATGATCTATTATTGATAATCTCGATTAGAAAATGAACAAAAGAATATATACATCGGAATCAAGCTAAGTTTCCTTATTTAGGTAAGTGCTATCACTCCGAGGTTTATCATACTTATATCATGATGCAATATATACATACGAGTTGATACGAGACCCTTAGGGTGGACTTTAATATGATAGGGTGAAACCGGAATGGTTTAAAATTAATTTGAGGAAGTTCTGGACTTTGTGTCACGACGTAACGCCTTACGCGTTGCGACGCGCACCATTCGAGAAAGGATACCCGAAATTTTCCAGGTCGCGTCATGACACGGCCATTCCAGAAATGAATCTCATGAATTCTTAGTACGCATCGCGAAGTGAATCCTTGTGCGTCACGACGCTGACCCTTTTTCCAGGATTCTAACTTGCTTCTTAATGCCTATCTTACACCAAATTAATCACCAACACTTCTATATCAAACTTATTATAGAAACCACTCCAATAAACTTCAACTTCTCATATGCTTTATAAAATTATCATACTCAACAATCCTTTAATCTTATTACTCTTGTTTTTAGCTAAATTCTTAAGGTTCTCAAAATTTGAACACTTAGTTCTATCATCAATTTCTTTTCCAACTAATCACCAAAATGCAATTCTTAACATGCTAATAATCTTATTCCATCATCATATTCTCAAACTCTAACAAACCAAGTTTTGGGTTAAGTGGGTCTTACCTCATTTCTTGTTGTTTCCTTCATCTTCTAAGTTTCCAATGATTTCTAAGCCTTTTCTCTATTTCTTATTTCCTCTTATTTCTCTCTTTTTTTCCTTCTCTTCTCCTTCACACCCCTATCTATTTCTTTACAAAATTCCAATTTTTTTGGGATGAAGAAATAATATCCCTGTTTTATACTATGGGCCATTTGTAATTTTCTTTTTTGAAGAATTATGTAGAAACTTGAAGAATTATCTAGATAGGCCTCCAGAAGTTTTACTGATCATCTAGAAGTTTTACTGATCATCCAGAAGATTTACTTGCCATTTTTATCTATTTCTGTTTTGATTTTTGAAAAATGTTCAATGCGGAAATTGTAGACCTCAATCGCATCTTTCCGGCGATATAAAATTCATTAAAATCGGAGTTCGTATGAGAAAGTTACGGCCCAAACACCGTGAGCTGTCCGGAGTATAACATCCTACAATTCTGTATCGGAACTTCGAGGAATATCTATTGTCCCCAAGGTTACTTCATGAGTGTATATGTGTTCAACATAACTTATATTATGAATATTCGTCCTAAAATAAAATAGTAGTCGATATTATCGGTCATTACAAATATAGTCGACTTTTAAATTTATGATCTTTAAATAACACTCGAAACTCACTTCTGAAGTATACCACAACCATGGATGTACTAGATCGAAAATACGTACATGATACCTGTACACAGGAATGGTGGATTCTATATGATACTCACATGATATCATGAGCATCAGTCCACATCCAACTAGCAGGCGGAGGTATGATCTAAATAGATCGGTGACATGACTGTCATCAAAGTGTGAAGGATGTCTCATATATCCACAGTGGTATCTCAAGTCGAAGGACCACTATGCTACTCGACTTAAGAGGTAGGCAACAACGAGTATGTTCGCTATAACATATTGAGTTTGTCCAACAAACCCAAACGTTTCCCTTAGCTAGCATCATTCATATTTTTTAGAACCTAAGTTTTACATCAATATGACTCAGATGCGACATGAATATTGTGCTACAGCTACTGAGTTGTCTATATATATAGAGATCAAATCCAAAATACTATGCAGAAAACCACAAACACAACACTAATATCAAAACTTCTAATCTATAAGGTCACTTTGCAACTTCATAAGTCAATACTTCATAAGTTACAACTAATTCCACTAACATAGTAGAATCATATGTGACACTCCCACTGCATCTTTTCTGACTCTATATGACGTAGACCATCTAACGTCATAATTAGACTCAAAACTAATGAATAAGAATCTCGTTCTTAATATCTCAAAGATAACAAAGAACATGTTTCGAGACACATTCTATGGTCTACATCATATCAAAATAGCTCGTAACAATTACGATTAAATTGATATCTTTAATCGTACATAATATATTATTTATTATGCCATTATCCTATGATGCATAAGATTGATTAGACATTTTAATCAAATTCTCTTTCGACAAAGGAATCAACCTTTACGAAAGATGAATATTATATATAAGAGTCACACTAACTGTCAAATAGTTATACTAACTGTCACACATATAGACTTGTTTTTTTTATTAGATCATATCTAATGCACGACAAATGAGAGTATCTCACAAATCTATTAGTTTTATATCATATATAAAATTTTATATCAAAATATAACAGAAACTACTTACTCTGCTTTCATGGAGAAAGAAGACTTAGGTAAACCTTTTACCTCATAAACATCTCATTATTACATTAATAATGATTATGTCTTTAAGATATATAACAACAAAAAGAAATTTGTACGCTCCCACTAACCCTACTATCACATGTGTATTCTTTATGTTTTGATAAAATCAGACAATCTAACTGATATGAAGATTTCCGGAAAGCTCACATGAGTTTACAATAGGCTCTATAAGCTAATATACCAAACTGCAATCCTAGCAGAATACAAATTCCATGGCCATTTCAGAGTGAACTCTTCAAATAAAGAAATCACAATGGATCTCTTATTCGAAAAAACCATTCAAAAATGCCACTTTGCATTCATAGCTAAAATCATAGTTTAATATCAACATTAACCAACTGATAAGTGCGGTTTATACCCACTTATTCCGACATCTTTAACCTATTATTTTGTTATGGATCGAGTCATTTAATGTAATTTATAGTTCATTTTATATCTTGTTTGTAGGAAGCATTAGAACATGAAGAATGGAGAAAATACGCGTGTTTCAGGACCTACTGGAGCATCGGACTCAAGAACAGGAAAAAACTAGCATCAGCTGCGCACTGAATTTAAAAAGGCTATAACGTTTGATCTAGAAAGCGTTATGAGACCCATAATATATCAATTTGTATCTACTCAAATAGATCTATGCGGTCCATACAAAATCCAGGGGCTTTGGCACTGCGGCGGCCCGCGCGCACCAGAAACAGGATTTTAGGTTTTTTTTAGATGTTTAATGGTTCCAAGACTTTATTATAATACATTAGTTCGTCCCCAACTCAAAAGAAGAGGCTAATACACAGCAAAAAACACCAGAATACATATTTTTAGAGATCCAAGGAGGAGGATTGAAGAGCAACAAGAGGAGACGAAGGCGATGACGTTCGAAGATGAAGAGATTCAATTCGGGTTTTATCTTCTTGTTTCTTTCTTAGAACTCTAATGATTTCCATTAGATTCATGACTTGTTTGTCATTGTTTTTATCTTTATTGTCATGAACTAAACTCCTTAATTATGGAGAATGATGTAATTGATGCTTGAACCTTTGTTTTAATTGTTAATTTTGTTATGAAGTTTTATTAAGTTTATTTGTATTCTTTTGAGTTTAATGCTTTGTGTTTGCTGGCCACAAATATGATGATATATGTTTAGAATCTTTCACTGAAGAGAGTGGATTTTGAATAGATCTAGAGAATATAACCTAGGAGTTTTATAGAGTTCGAGAGAATATATAAGTTCATTTGAAGTCGTTAACATAGAATTACAAAACGTAACGAGTTGTTAACTATTAGATTTTTATAGAGATATCGAAGTCTGTAGTTGATGATATTTTCACCGATGCTCGAGAGAGGGAGTGGATATTTTTGGATTCTTGACTTATAAATAATATAACTAAACAAAGATTAATTAGCATGACAAATACATAAGCGACAGCTAGGTGAAATCAGGATATAGAATCTCTATCGTATTAGTCCCTCCTATATAATTATTTTTATATTATTTATTAAAATCTTTATTATTTATTTTCTAAATAAAGTTAGGATTATCAATTGTAGTATTTATTGCGAGTTAACGCAATCCCTGTGGGTTCGACACTCTAAACTCAATTATACTAAAACTTGACACCGTACACTTGCGGTACGATATAAAATATCACAACACCAACAGATCTTTAATTGTCCAATTAGTGCGACTCGAGACAAGTTTCCTCAGAATCTATGATAGATTGCTGAGTATAACCTTTCTCATTGTCGTATTATAAAGGTCAAACCTTTAATAAGCTCATTATGTTTTTGCTAAGCAAATCATTTGCACATTTTATGAACGATTCATAACGAAAGCTCAATCAAATTCAAAACTTGATCGTAGTAAGCTACGAACAATCTTAAATCAATGATTCAATGCTTGATATCCGAAATCGATATCAAATATCGCTCTCACTGTAGGTTATAGGATAATTTTCTTCAATCATAAAATAACATAACCATTTAGTATAAAATACTTCACAAATGATTCTGTCATCATATTGGACTTATATGAAGTCATTTCATCTTATTAATTATGTAGTTCCATTTATATCTTATCACTCTCACATTTGACTTCAATAAGTCAAGTCTTTTCTATAATGGTTAACATCTGATGTTGTTTACTAAGTAATGAAATCATTTTATTACTTGGGATTGTAGAAAAGATATTATATCAAATAGAATACAATATTCTATTAAATAGAATAAATGATGAACTTTTATTTGTACCTCCGAGGCACAGGTACTTTCAATTATATAACCATTATACAAAAGAAAAATTCAAATCACAAACTTTTTGAGATTTGAATTTTCTACCTATGCATATCAAATAAATAACTGTAGAAATTAATGAAACCTTAATTAAAAGGATGAATTAGTGTTACTGAAGTATATCCCTAAGAGTATTGAAACTAATTTGGTAACACTCAATATCAAATGAATCAAATCATATAAGCTTAGTTTACTCCCACTAACCAATTCCATCATGATGAAATCGTAGAAGAATAATATTGAGTAAGAATCATATTCATTGAATAACCTTAGAACTAATTGCCATAAATTCGTAAGTTTGATCATATCAAACATCCTTGAACAATTTAAAGACTCAGTATGAATTTTAAAGATACAGTTTTCAAAACTTCAGATCGAATATCTTTGAACCAGTCAAAACATTCTATCTGTGTTTCATTAGAAACATGTAACTAAGTCATGACAACTCATTGACTTAGTTATCAAGTAAAGAAAACTACCTTATGCAATTTACAATTCATTAAACTACATAAATCTAATGTATCAGTTTAATAAATTTTATGGTCCAATGACAATTATTGGTTAAATGAGATTTAATCACATTCCTGAATACAATATTCATTAAATGGATAAGGATATGTGGTGTGATCTCGTATCAGACCATCCTTTACCATACGGAATAAACATCTAATGCTTGAGTGATATAATCTCATAAAATAATGTTCTAAGTTATTTACTTAACTGAATATTTTTCTTATTGTTTATCTCTTCATCAATGACACTACTAGTCATATTAATATATATAAAAAAATATTTATAAAGAACAAGTAACTATCCAATAGTCTCAATTCTGATTTCAAATATCAAAGTAATCATTCAACAATATTTTAAATAACTAAACGGGAGATCTGGTATCAAATACCTATAGTTTTCGTGTCGTGAGAATCGATATTTTCTACACACAACTATATGTATCTCTTTTCTTTAGATTTATAATTTACCTTCAACTATTCACAACAATTGAAAATAATTGATTAGCAAATTTTGTCAGACACGTGACCTCTAAAGGTCACTAAAAGCCAAGAAACGTCATTATCAGATAAACAAATACCTAATGGGTATTCTTAATGCCAGTTAATAATCTCGAGACATGAACCAATTCACATCAATCCTTACTGCATAAATAAATATTCTCTCTACAAAATTATATCCTAAAATAGATATCTATTTAGATTACCTATCATGACTTAGTAGCTAAGTCACTAACCATCTTGATTTTTCAAGAAAATCGGAACAACAGTTCCCGATGGTTTAGACTAATCTAACAATATCCAAGCCTACTCTTAATCTAGAACCCATTATAGAAATCTGCAACCATAAGTGAAGTCAAAAAACATATAGTTAAATATGCATACAGTGGATTAAAAGTTTAATTCTATCTATATAATAGAATAAAGAAAACATAAGCGGTAATTTTCATAATATTACACAATGCCTTAGTTATGGATTTTTAACCCAGCAGTGCCTCATACTATTTTACGTAATACAATAATCCTCAACGAAAAATGAGAATTCAATAATTAAATCGAATTCCATAATGGGAAGTGGACCCTCACAGCTTTGGCACGTTCTCGCCTACGTATATTAACAGTATGGGTGAGCAAAACCGATTTCGGTTCTGGTTCCGCATGGAACCGAAACCTACCCGGAAAAAATCGGTTTCTAACAAACTGGAACCAGAACCTACCCAATTAAATATGGTACTCTATTAATAGGTTCCAATTCGGTTCCGCATGGAATCGAAACCTACTTAATTAAATAGGATACCCTATTAATCGGTTCCAATTCAGTTCCGAGTGGAATCGAAACCTACCCAATTAAATATTGTAACCTATTAATCGGTTCCAATTTAATTCCGGTCCGGTTCTGATTTACCCTATTTATTTTTTATTTTCAAACTTTGAAAATATAATTATTTCTCACACTTGAGTATTGCATAATATTATTGGCAACTGTCCATACAAAAATAAAACAATATATAAAACTGCATATTGTATAATATTTTTGACTCAAAATATAATATTCTTATAAGAAGTGCCTAGGTTTAAATTAGATTTTAATTGGGTTTAAATTGGGTTATGAATTAGATTTAAATTGGGTTTTAAAACTGGTTATGAAATTGGGTTTAAATTGGGCTTTAATTTGGGTTATGAAATTGGGTTTAAATTAGGTGTCAATTTGGTTCCGAAATTGGTTCTGAATTCGGTTCCCAAAATAAGTTCTGGTTCTGGTTCTGGTTCTGGTTCCGAAATTCGGTTCCCAAAACAGGTTCCGGTTCCTGTTCTGAAATTCGGTTCCCAAAATAGGTTCCGGTTCTAAAATTCGGTTCTAGTCCAAACCATTTTGGAATCCGAACCGGACCGGTTAAAATCAATTTCCAGGTAGAATCGGAACCGGTGCTCAGCCCTAATTCACAGGTAGACAACTCATTGTCAATCACATTCACTATGACTCCTAATTTTGGTCATGAGGCGTATCAAGGCTTCACTTGTCAGTGAGAAACTCAAGTTACTGATGTAGTCTTGACAATATTGGCACGTTCAGGAATTCCATTTTCACTTGAATTTGTCTCATATCATATAAGTTCTACTGGCACAAATGAACTACCATCAGCCATAACTCTACAACTTTAGTACGATATAGCTACAACATCAGAAAAACATTCGCATTCGTATTAACAAGGCGGACCAAGAAATAAGTATTCCTAATACTAGTCACTTTAATGCCTTATTTAAGCGAAGATATTGGTAAAGAGGGTTTTACTCTACATCAAATGCAGATATTTAATCTAGATCAATTTCTCAACAGTTTAATTTAACTCGAGAAAACATAACTTAACTTAACCATTATATCTCGTTTATGTTTTCCATTAGCGTAGAACCAAAATATCAAGAAACATCTAGATTACAAGCATGTGCAAATATCAAAATTGGATTATATATCATATATCAAGCATGAAAAATGAAATGGATGAGGTTTTATTAAGGCGCAACGGAAGAGCACGGTTTGGGCAAAATCGTAACTTTAAAATTTTTTAAGCTAACCGAATAAATTATTCAATATTCCATATGAATAATTCATTCAGATTTCACCTAAACATATTTATTCGATATCAAATAACGACATAAATAATCTAGAAACACTACGAAACTTTTACGAAATTTTTTTTTTGCAAAATAGCATAAAACACGTTTTTGTCCGAACCGACCAACCAATACACATGGGGGCTGCCCAGGTTAGCCCCAATAGTACTTGGAGAGTTCATAGGCTTCCTGAACAGTGACCAATTCACTGTTTGGACAGTGGATGCCCGGTAAGCCCGAAACTCACCCAGTAACGCCGTTTTTCGCCGTTTTAGTATATTTTCAATCCAAAATAATTTACGGAAATTATTCCAATGCCCAATACACATACAATACATTTAATTAATATATTTTTCATCACCAAAATTCCATAATTTCCAGATCTGATCTGGGTGCCAAAAATACAATTTTTCATGCTTTAAATCCATTTTTCTCAATATTAATCATATTAATATTTACACCAATCAAAGCCACCACCAATGAAGAACTAAAGAACAATTCTAGGAGTTACAAGAGTGGTCATAACACTCTAGAATGGCAACAAGTTATCAAATGACAAAATTGAACTAATATTACTCAATCTTACTTCACACATGCATCTAGCATCCAAATCCATCCTCCAAATCAAAAATCCCCAAAAAATAAGAAAGGAAGAAACCCTAGAACTATTCTAGATGCTCAAGAAAAAGAAACAAGCTTTCTAATTTAGGATTAATGAAGATTACCTCAAAATCTCCTAATTTTCTTCAACGTTTTTCTTGATTTCTTCACTTTCTCTTCAAACTTCTTCAAGAAAATTTGGGAGCTTTCTATGGAGATGAATTTCGACCAAGGCTTGTTATGAAAGAGAAAACAAAATTTTTCACTTTATATAATAGGGCTTGCACGAAATTTAGGGCATTTTGGTCATTTAATCTAATTAAATATTGAGCTTTAAGTTACTTGTTCAATTTGAATACTCCAAGCTTTAAAGTCGTGCCATTTATTACCAATAATATCTCACCACTTATCATACTAATTATGACTAATGGATAAGATATTTAATTTCTAATTATTTAATTATTTAATAATTAAATAACTAATTAATTAATATAAATATATATATATGTATTTTTATTTACATTAAATAACAAAATACATATATTAATGACATGTGTCAAAATCTCATTTGACAATTAATTAATATGTATCTAATCAAATTTTGTATCAAATACAAATACATACTAATTATTAATTGATCAAAATCTCCTAATGCATGTATTTTTGTTTAACCGTTTAAACGATTCGAATTAACTCATTTAATCCGGTGAAATGTTATGGATAATCTATATTATTCATAACGCGTTGTCCAAGTGCTCAACGAGTACACTTCATATTATGGGACTCTCTAAGTTTAGGTTTATCCGTCACAGAATCAAATTTCCATAATTCACCCACTCGTAAATTATGACGACTACGGATAATCTAACTAAATTATGCAAGTCGAGGTCATTGCATACGTATAATCTTTCTGTCACAGGATATCAATATTATACCGGGGATATTTATAGAAATGTCAAATACCTAAGGTGTAATATAGTCGACTTTCAAATTTATGATCTTTAAATAACACTCGAAACTCACTGCCAAAGTATACCACAGTTATGGATTTACTAGATCGTAAATACGTACATGATACATATGCCCTGTACATAGGATTAACGGATTTTATCTGATACTCCCAAGATATCATTAGCATCAGTCTACACCCAACGAGCAGGCGGAGGTCTGATCTAAATAGATTGGTGATGTGACTATCATCAAAGTATGAACGATGTCTCATATATCCACAGTGGTATCTCAAGTCGAAGGATCACTATGCTACTCGACTCGAGAAGATTCCTATTGACGTTGGTGTACCATCTATTAGGAAATCTTCGATGAGTCGTTCAGTGTTTATCAAATAAACACCTACATGTCTATACGAGTCTCCCAAGACTCATGGTTCATTGGGATAAACCATCGAACCTAGTCTCGATATATGACATGTACTGGTCTCGACGGATTTTACTAACCGACCCGTGTCAGTAAATCTTGACCATGAACTTTATTTGAGAATATTCAAATTATAGTGACGCTTCCCAATGTCAGTTGCAAAGTATATTGTAACTGCGCACTACGTTGTGAATCCTGTGGCCTTTGTCTAATATATACATATCACTAAATCAGATTTAGTTTCAATCTAATCTCAATTAGATTAAATAAGTATATAAAAACAAGAGGTGCTACAATTAAGTAATTAATATTATGGAAAAATGAATTGTTTATATTCATGAATCAGACATAAATACGATTCAGATTGGCACTCCAAGTACCAACCCTAAAACTGTCGTGTCGCGACGTCAACTCTTTTGCATCATAACACACTCAATAACAAAAACCAGAAAGAAAGTTGTGACATTGACCGTCGCAATGCAAATCTCCACGCTTCATGATGCGGGACTTAATCGCAAACTGGCTGTTGGTTTCTACTGTAGTCCCAAGATCATATTTAAACAATGAAAAGAATGAATACTCAAATGAAGTGAGGCGGAAACACACTTACATTGAACGGATTTGAGATGTGTTGAGAAGAAAATGAACTCCAAGATCCTTTGTTGATTTTCGGCCAAGGTGAATATCCAAGCTCTAAGCTTTGTCTTTGTGATTCCAAGCTCCAAGGTTGGTTTCCCTATCACCTTGTATTGATTCTTGAATGTGCTAGCAAGATTGAAAGAAAAATATTTTCCTTTCCTCCAATGGAGCTCACGGTTTTTGTCTAAGGGAGAGAGAGAGCTTTTCAAGTTTTTGGTTTTTGTTTTCTAAAAACAAGTAATGAAAATGCTTTACCAAATTTTGGTATATGCTTTAAAAACGTCAATCCATATTTTGGAGCCAAAATTTGTATTAAAGCCTCCCAACCATTTCTTTTATAAATAGTGACGGCATGGCAATCACCAAAAAGTGAGTTGACATCTATCACTTGAATGACGTGCGATGTGACGAGCGATTGACTTATGACCGCACTTGATTCGAAATTGAAGTGGCCTCGCGAACACATCCCGGGCTTGGGTTCATTAATTCCAAATTAACGAATTTTCCGTTGCGACGTAATTCAATCAAATTTAATTAAATAATTATGCCAAGTAAAATTACTATTCACGTCGCTAACGAATTAACTCTAAATTAATTCGTTAGCCCGAATTAAAATCTAATTTTAATTCCGCGTCGAAATCTAATTTCGTTTAATATATCGAATATATTATTTTGTAGATTAATTCCAAATTAATCATTTCTCTCTCTTCAATTAGTATTTTATCCCAGATAAAATATCTCCGTAATTAATCCAAGGTTAATTATGTTCGAATCATACGTCATCTGCGAATCTTTGGGAAGCGACCCAAGAGATCCATGGATATGTTGGCAGTAAATCCGGTCGTCAGACTATCTGAACACATACGTACCTCGTACTTTGTTTTTATCGATTTACGAGACATGGTTGGCTTCTAGCAAAGCACCGTGCCTACCCAATTCTCCAGAAATATTCTTAATGGAATATATAATCTATATCAGGCGTAGTATACGTAGTATTGCATATAGCGATCCAGTATCGGATGTCACATGCAAGACCTGGGGCTGGTAAAGTGTATGCCCCGTGCTAAGCATATACCAGATTACAAGCAACTAGTCTCTTTAAATCGGATAATCATGACCAAGTCATATTATCCCAATGGTTGCAACCATTTAGAGTACTAGTTCGGTATCCCTGCGTGATCATCATCTCCATATGACTGAAGTGATACTTCCATCTTGACATCACACCCAATACACTACGATTCTCAATGAACCCAGAAGAGGCGTACATAGAACCTGTTAAAGTCCTGGACGACCAAAACCAAAGCGTATTGATTTTCGTAAGTACTAGCGATGTAAGTCTTAGTTTAAGACCAAATACACCTACCCTGATGCGGATTCCCATAGACACATAGTCATACTACCAATGGGATCCGCGGGGTCTATCCAGAGTGAAGTTGTTTCCGTACCATCGGTAAACACAACCTCCTATCACACTTGCATAAGTATCCAATACTTAAATATATGAGAACTATGCTGTTACGCTTCCATAACACGCACAAGTGCAATACTATTCTATTCCGCATTATCGATGTCCAGTCTCGATAATACTACGACTAGGGATATTTAATGATTAAACCGTTATAGATTGATACTGTTTCATATCTTATCAATCTGGAATTAATCATAGGGACTTTTATCATTTATTATATTTAAGTAATCAAATTACAAAATGATAAAATGTAATTTCATTACTACATATTTAATTGTACAAAAACCACAATGTCTTTTACAAATAGTGACGCTATGGGTCATAATTGTCTAACAATCTCCCACTTGGCCTATAGTCAGTCACTCAAGCATCTAATACCTGAACTATGTACATGTCGCTCAAAATTTTGCTGAGGAATAACTTTCGTCAGCGGATCTGCTATGTTGTCCTCTAATGCGACCTTCTCGATCTTCACATCGCCACGATGTATGATCTCACGAATCAAATGGAAACGTCGAAGAACATGCTTGGATGATTGATGAGACCGCGGTTCCTTAGCCTGCGCTATAGCCCCGTTATTGTCAAAATATAATGTAACGAGCTCAGCTGCTAATGGAACTACTCCTAATCCAATTAGGAATTTACGGATCCAAACTGCCTCTTTTGCTGCTTCAGCTGCAGTAATATACTCCGCTTCTGTTGTTGGATCGGCAACAGTCTCTTGCTTGGAAGATTTCCAACTTACTGCTCCGTTATTCAAACAAAATATGTACCCAGACTGCGACTTGCATTCATCTTTGTCGGTTTGGAAACTTGCATCGGTATACCCAGTTACCTCAAGTTCTCTATCTTCATAGATTAAGAAAGCATCCTTAGTTCGTCTAAGATACTTAAGGATATTCTTAACCGCCATCCAGTGACCATCACCTGGATCGGCCTGATAGCGGCTACACATGCTCAAAGCATAGGAGACATCAGGTCGCGTACATATCATGGCATACATGATCGATCTGACTGCTGAGGCGAACGATATCCGATTCATGTTGTCTCTCTCATCTTGAGTTTTAGGACACATGTCCTTAGATAGAGTGACGTCATGTGACACTGGCAACAGTCCCCTCTCGGACTGATCCATGTTGAATCTTTCAACACTTTGTCAATGTACGTGCTCTGGGAGAGTCCAAGCAGCTTTCTAGATCTATCCCGGTAGATCTTTATTCCTAGAATAAAGGCTGCTTCTCCCAGATCCTTTATGGAGAATTTTAATGAAAGCCAAGCTTTCACCGATATTAACCTGGGAATGTCATTGCCAATTAGCAATACATCATCAACGTAAAGGACAATGAATGTCAATGCGCTCCCACGAACCTTCTTATATACACAAGGATCATCCTTGTTTTGAACGAAATCATATTCTTTTATGATCTCATCAAAACGTTGGTTCCAAGAACGCGATTCTTGCTTCAATCCATAAATGGATCGATTTAACTTACAAACCTTGTTTGCAAGTCTAGGTACGACAAAACCATCAGGCTGTTGCATGTAAACATCCTCCAAAAGGTTTCCGTTAAGGAAAGCGGTTTTGACGTCCATCTGCCATATCTCGTAATCGAAATATGCAACTATTGCAAGCATTATGCGAATGAATTTAATCATGGCAACTGGTGAAAAAGTTTCATCGTAATCGACACCATGTCATTGACGATACCCTTTCGCTACAAGCCTAGCTTTGTACGTTTGTATGTTGTCATCCATTTCGGTCTTCTTCTTGAAGACCCATTTGCATCCAATAGGCTTTACGCCTTCTGGTGCATCAACCAGTGTCCAAACTTGGTTGGTGTTCATTGAATCCATTTCGTAATTCATGGCATCTTGCTATAAATCGGAGTCGATACCTTGAATCGCTTCCTCATACGTAGCCGGCTTATCTTCCTCAATAAGATTAATATCCACATGAAGTGAGATCAAAAACCCATACCTCTCAGGTTGTTTTCTGACTCTCTCCGACCTACGTTGTCCTTGTGTATTCGAAGATTATGGTACAGTCTCATCCCTGATGGACTGTTCATGTTCCATTAAGGATTCTGTGCCAGGAACAATATCACTCTGATTTTCATCGAGTTATATTTTCCTCCCAATTATCACTGCATTTAGGAATTCCTTCTCAAGGAAAACTGCATGTAGAGCAACAAATACTTTGTTCTCTTCTGGGTGATAGAAGTAATATCCTTTGGTTTCCTTATGATATCCTATAAATAGGCATTTATCCAATTTTGGTTCTAGTTTGGTACCTTCCAAACGTTTGATGTATGCCCAGCAACCCCAAATCTTTAGGAATGAGAAACCCGGTGTCTTTCCTGTCCATATTTCATATGGAGTCTGTTGAACAGACCTTGACGGAACCTTATTCAAAATAAGTATTGCACTGTTCAATGCATATCCCCAGAAGGAAAAATGTAGCTCTGTGCGACTCATCATAGACCTTACCATGTCTAACAAAGTTCGGTTTCTCCGTTCGGACACACCGTTTAATTGCGGTGTTCCGGGAGGAGTCCACTGTGAAAGAATACCATACTCTTTCAAGTAATCAAGAAATTCATTGCTTAAGTATTCGCCACCACGGTCCGACCGTAATGTCTTAATACTTTTGCCGGTCTGTTTTTCAACTTCGTGTCGAAACTCTTTGAATTTCTCAAAAGTTTCCGACTTGTGTCTAATAAGATACACATAACCAAAACGCGATGCGTCATCCGTAAAGGTTACGAAGTATTCATATCCACCTCGAGCCTGGCTAGACATGGGCCCACAAACGTCATAATGAACGAGGGATAACAGTTCGGTGGCTCGTACACCTTTACCCCTAAAAGGTAATTTAGGCATCTTGCCTAATAAATTAGATTCGTAGACGTCATATGAATTTGGATCAAATCCGTCCAAGTACCCACTCTTCGAAAGTGTGGATATGCGTGTCTTGTTTATGTGTCACAGACGACAATGCCACATATAAGTTTCATCTTTGTTACTTACTTTAAGCCTTTTGTTTGTTACATTATATGTTTGAGATTGATTTATATTCAAAATATAAAGACCATTATTTGCATCAGCTGTGCAAATTTCCATATCATTTTTATACATAAAACACTCGGTGTTTCTAAATACAAAAGTACACCCACATTGGGTTAACATAGATACAGACATTATATTCCTAGTTAAACTAGGTACAAAATAACAGTTTATAAGTTCAAGTACATGCGTGATGGCAGTTCCAAAACATAAGTGCCCACGGCCAAAACGGCAACTCGTATCTTTGTGATCTAAGGTTAGATCGGTGGAGATCGTGCAACTTCGCCATCATCTCATAGGATCCAACCCCTTGTTTTGATTACGAATTGCAGAGTCATAGTGGCAAGCATTACCGATTGAGCAGTCGCATTATCATCGCTATGAGTCTTCCAAAGCTCTAGCTCAAGCAACTGATCAGGTCGGGGCTTAGGCCCAAGAGGTCGCTCTATAGTGTAGAGTAACTTCTCAGATCCCAGAACAATTCTGAGATTCATATCCCAGTCCTGAAAGTTTGTGCCATTAAAGACGTTGTCGCCCATGACAATTTCCCTAATGCTCAACTTTCCAGTCATCTTAACCACAATAGTACAACTATTCGATTAACGATGTTTGGGTATAGTCTAACTGTTACAAGAAAAAATAATAATGTATTAGTCCAACTAATAAAATAATTGACGAAATAATTTTGAAAGCGTGTAAAGCTAAGTATTTGAACGAAATTGCAAATTCAATACTAGCCTCCTACTATTTTTCGGTGAGCCTCTAACCCTCTGTTGAGTACTCGGGAAACCTAGTTTCCTAGTGGGCTAGGATCCCGTTAAATAACACACAACCTTGACTTTGGCCAACAGGCTATATGATATTTAACTAGGTAGATCTCTAAGATCAATTGGATCTCATCCAATTCCTAGATCCGGTAGGTGGACCTCCAAGTCCGAATATATATACAATATATATGCCAATATATCCAATATATTTTCCTAACCTTTTTCCTCTGAATCAACTAAGCATTGGCTTTGGCACAACAAGCTTAATGATTCCAGTTAAGCGGGACCCATTGACTTTGGAAAGCTTCGTAATCGATGTCGATGGACAAGAAGTGATCTTGACTTTGGCCAACAAATCACAACTTGGACAAGACACCGATATGGAACAAAGCCTTCATGATTCAAACACATCCTCGATGGACAAAGGTCTTGACTTTGGCCAACAAACCAGTGCCAATCTTGGATCTTGAGTAAGAATCACTCAATGGAAGGAAAAATGCTTAATATGTTTTGAGGTTTTTTTCGCGTAAATTGGCAACCAATTTATTATCTTTGTTAGGTCTCATCATACACCCTTAAGCATGCATTCTAAAAGCATAATAAGGGGCGAAAGTAAATTAATAACGATATGCGGATGGATATTTAACAGATTATTCCTAGAACGAATCACTCAATTTCCTCTCCCCGGCTAGCACTATTCTACTTCTACCCAATTACATAATACAATAAGAGAAACCTCATTAACATTGAGGGGAATTAGGTGAGAAGAGAATACAAAGAATCAAGAGAGATAAGGCTGGACACGCATGTCCAATTTAATAAATTCTAAATTTACAACAATTTCCAAAATTGCCCTTCCCTTCTAATATCCATCTGATATACGTTATCACATCCATGTATTCATTCATAGCATGTTATTCAATCAATCTAATCCAATTAATTAATCTTTGAATTAAGTGATCATCCAATGTTCAAACAACGATTTGATTTTGCGCGAGTCCAACTCGTTTGTGAATAAGTACTCGAAGTACGAATTCTTGAATTATATCGAACTACACTTTATCTAATTTAATTTGTATTCAATACTAATTCATTTATTTAATTCCAAATTAAATATCTACACTTTTTAATGCGCTTTAACGACTTATATTCCAAATCTAATCTTAGTGGGTCTCAAAGCCAATTAACATCCAATGTTGTTTAATTAAAGTCCAATAGGCTTTCAATTGATTTCATAAGGCATGGACTTTGGTCAATATGGGTCAAACCCAAATACCAAAGCCTAATTTAGGAATCACCCTTATTTGCCAAGAAACCAATTTCGGCCCATTAGGCCCAATTAAACTTTTAAAGCCCATTTGTTATATTTGGACTTAATGGAATGGTTTAGGCCCAATTTGGATCCAATCCATTTGGCCCAAACCAACTTGGCCCAACCAATCCCACTATGCCCAAATACAACAATTATAAGCCCAATTCAAAATCAAGCCCAATTTTCCAAAATTCATAATTTAATAAATCAAAGTGTTTAGCCATGATTAATCTCTTAAATTAACATTTCCAAAATACTAATCTAATCCATTAATCATGCTTTTCATCATCAACACATGTCCAACATAATTGATTCAAAAAATCATCTCATTACATGCTCAAAGCTCACGACATTCATAGGGTTTTTAATTCGATTTCGTTTTCAATCCGATTGAATTAAAAATCAATATTATCCTTAGTCTTTAAACTCATCCAATGATTAAAAGAACAAAAAATACCATGAATTAGGGTACTACATGCATTCAGCCAAGCCATCTAATTTGGGGAAAAATTATCCAATTAATTTTTCATGAAATTGATCATGCATAACACTATGTTATCATCATTCAAGCATACTTAATCAAACAATTTCATCAAATCATGCTCAAATCATTTTTACCCAAATTTTAAGCATATGAACCCTAACATTTTTCATGCTCAAACTAGGATCAATGATACCATTGTTGGTTTCTACTATAGTCCCAAGATCATATTTAAGTAATGAAAAGAATGAATACTCAAATGAAGTGAGGCGGAAACACACTTACATTGAACGAATTTGAGATGTGTTGAGAAGAAAATGAACTCCAAGATCCTTTGTTGATTTTCGGCAAATGTGAATATCCAAGCTCCAAGCTTTGTCTTTGTGATGCCAAGCTCCAACGTTGGTTTCCCTATCACCTTGTATTGATTCTTGAATGTGCTAGCAAGATTGAAAGAAAAATAATTTTCCTTTCCTCCAATGGAGCTCACGGTTTTTGTCTAAGGGAGAGAGAGAGAGTTTTTCAAGTTTTTGGTATTTGTTTTCTAAAAACAAGTAATGAAAATGCTTTACCAAATTTTGGTATATGCTTTCAAAAAGTCAAACCAAATTTTGGAGCCAAAATTTACATTAAAGCCTCACAACCACTTCTTTCATGAATAGTGACTGCATGTCAATCACCAAAAAGTGAGTTGCAATATATCATTTGAATAACGTGCGATGTGACGAGCGATGTGACTTGTGGCCGCACTTGATTCGAAATCGAAATGGCCTCGCAAACACATCCCGGGCTCAGGTTCGTTAATTCCAAATTAACGAATTTTTCGTTGCGACGTAATTAAATCAAATTTAATTAAATAATTATGCCAAGTAAAATTACTATTCACATCGCTAACGAATTAACTCTAAATTAATTCGTTAGCCCGAATTAAAATCTAATTTTAATTCCGCGTCGAAATCTAATTTCGTTTAATATATCGAATATATTATTTTGTCGATTAATTCCAAATTAATCGTTTCTCTCTCTTCAATTAGTATTTTATACCAGATAAAATATCTCCGTAATTAATCCAAGATTAATTATGTTCGAATCATACGTCATCTGTGAATCTTCGGGAAGCGACCCAAGAGATCCCTGGATATGTTGGTAGTAAATCCGGTCGTCGGACTATCCGAACACGTACGTACCTCGTACTATATTTTTACCGATTTACGAGACATGGTTGGCTTCTAGCAAAACACCGTGCCTACCCAATTCTCCAGAAATATTCTTAATGGAATATAAAATCTATATCAGGCGTAGTATATGTAGTATTGCGTATAGCGATCCAATATCGGATGTCACATGCAAGGCCTAGGGCTGATAAAGTGTATGCCCCGTACGAAGCATATATCAGATTACAAGCAGCTAGTCTATTTAAATCAGATAATCATGACCAAGTCATATTATCCCGATGGTTGCAACCATTTCGAGTACCAGTTCTGTATCCCTGCGTGATCATCATCTCCATATGACTGAAGTGATACTTCCATCTTGACATCACACCCAATACACTACGATTCTCAATAAAACCAGAAGAGGCGTACATAGAACCTGTTAAAGTCCTGGACGACCAAAACCAAAGCGTATTGATTGTCGCAAGTACTAGAGATGTAAGTCTTAGGTTAAGACCAAATACATCTACCCTGATGCGGATTCCCATAGACACATAGTCATACTACCAATGAGATTTCGCGGGCTCTATGTTTCCGTACCATCGGTAAACACAACCTCCTATCACACTTGCATAAGTATCCAGTACTTAAATATATGAGAACTATGCTGTTACGTTTCCATAACACGCACAAGTGAAATACTAGTCTATTCCGCATTATCGATGTCCAGTCTCGATAATACTACGACTAGGGATATTTAATGATTAAACCGTTATTGATTGATACTGTCTCATATCTTATCAATCCAGAACTAATCATAGGGACTTTTATCATTTATTATATTTAAGTAATCAAATTACAAAATGATAAAATGCAATTTCATTACTACATAATAAATTTGTACAAAAACCACAATGTCTTTTACAAATAGTGACGCTATAGGTCATAATTTTCTAACACGGGCTTGGTTCTCCTCTTGCATGGGGGCTGTTCCGGGGCTGAAATATTGTTAAATGCGGTGAAGGAAAGAGAGAAACGTGAGTGTGGGTTTTCTGATCGCGGCTTGTCGTTTCGTTTCCTGGCTTGAGCCACCTACAAAATAGAAGCCCTCAGAGAGTACTACAAGATGATAGTGATGTTTTTTGTTTCGTAAATGGTTGTATATAAAACGAGGAACAAAGAAATAATGAATAGTATCTTCGAATGAACAGTTGCTTCGATTGTAGTTTCATCAATTCCAAAGCGTTCGTGGGATCGTTGGGAGTCTGTATATGCCCTCGAAATCTTGGTAAGACCTCTCGGTAAAAATCTACTAATTTTAAGTTTGTCATTAAATGTTGGGATGTATCCAGTAGCTTCGTAGAGTAGCATAATGGTTTAAATTGAATTGTTTGAGCATTAGTATATTGAATTTGTGTATATGGTAGAATCCGAGTGAGAATGAAATGAATTGGAATAGAATGCAAGTTAGCGATGAATGAAGATTGGATTTGAGATGTCATGTGATACGTTTTGTGGGTATATGTGTATGTGATTCATTTGAAAAGCATGGAAGAAGAGTTAGTTTGACGTATAGATGTAGCGTGCATATATTTTTAAAGACTATAGATAGTTTAAGTTAACCAACCAGCACGGGTTTGGGTTGGCTAAAGCCATATGTATGGGTGGTTCAGTTTATCGGTACATGTTCTTATGTTATGAATATATATATATATATATATATATACACGTATACCAAGTTAAATGTATGTTTTGCGATGAATCTGAAATGTGAGTGCAGATCTATATTTCTGTTATGTTTTGATTTGTGATGTGATAAGACGATATTTGAATTTATGTTTATAAGTATTTAAAAATGAAGGATTTCAGACATACATTTTTTAATACGCTTATGACTATGATTTCGTCTCGACGCTCGAAATTTTTTTTGATGTTTTTAAAACATAAAATTTGGTTTCCGTCGAGACACTTGAAAGCCCATTTCCTTCTCTATGCTTGACAGTTTTACATTTTTGACCCTCCGTGATCTTATATATGTTTCGTTCCGGCTCTATCGGGGCACTTGTTATGGGGTCATGACTATTGAAAAATAGCTTGCCCACTACTTTGTGGACATGGTGTTGTTCGTACACTATTTGGTCTGTGTGCACGACCATGACAGTGGACGCTTGATCAGTATTTTGAAAATTTTGTTTGAAGAGAGAATGATTTTGAATGATATATATTTGATATTTGATTTAAATATAGTTTTGTTTTGGGAAAAGAATAATTTCAAAAGAATTACGTTTTGATTAAGATGTTTTTTGATATCATTATGATAATATTTGATATGATATGTTTCTGTCACGACACTTGTACTTGGTTTTATGGTTTTATGTTTTTTGAATCCGTTGTGGGGCGCTTGTACAGGGCTCTGTCCAACTGCAATGGACCGACCAGCTATCATTTTTTGACATGAGCTTGTTTCATTCTTTGTCCGGTCTATGTGTGCGATTCGAACATTGGACGCTTGTTATATTTCATCATGTTGAGTTGGTCTTGGATGCTTGATACTGTTTTCGATGAAAATGATTTTCAAATTTTATTTTGATTTCATCAAAGAGTTTTCATGATGTGTTTTTGATATGATTTGAAAGTTTTGGTTTCATGTTCTATTATGAATGATGTATATGATTAATTATATGAAGTTTATGTATGTAAAGAGTATATGGTTAGTCGACCGTTATTGAATGAAGGATAAGAATGGATTTGTAAAGTACTATAGAATGAATGAATGGATTATAAGTATTCGTCCCTTTTTAAACTTGACAATGCATGTGATTGCTTGTGTAAGAGTTTAAGCTTGACTTATATATATGATTGGAAAGAAATGGTGGCCGGTGGCAGCCCACGAAACACGAAGCATAAGGTTGGTTAGACATTCTAACCTTCTCATCTTCTGTTTGTGGACACATCTTCTTAGAAAGATGAATCCAATGTCTAAACGGTATGTTTGCTGTCTTACAGTTACCAAAACTATACCGTTCCAAGATCTTATCTATGTACGTTGATTGGGATAACCAATCAGCCTCCTTTGTCTATCTCTATAGAGTTTTATCCCTAAAACATATGAAGCTTCTCCCAGGTCCTTCATGGAGAAATTCTTACAGAGGTATGCTTTGACGCTTTGTAACATACCTAAATCATTCCCAATGATTAGGATGTCATCAACATATAGGACTAAAAATACGACCATGCTCCCACTGGCCTTCTGATACACACAGGATTCTTCCGAATTCTTGAGAAAACCAGACGATATATAATCTCGTCGAATCAAAGATTCCAACTTCGTGAAGCTTGTTTAAGTCCATAAATGGACTTCTTAAGCTTACATACCATGCCCGAGTTTTCGCTGGATGCAAAACCTTCTGGCTGTTCCATATAGATTTCTTCATCAAGAAATCCATTTAGAAAAGCCGTTTTGACATCCATTTTCCAAATCTCGTAGTCATGATACGCAGCTATAGAAAGCAAAATCCGGATAGACTTTAAGCATTGCAACCGGCGAAAAAGTTTCATCGTAGTCGACGCCAGGTCGCTGCGTGTAACCTTTTTCTACCAGTCGGGCCTTGTAAGTTTCAACCTTACCGTCAGGCCCGCGCTTCCTCTTGTAAACCCATTTACAACCGATAGGAACAATTCCTTCGGGAAGCGAAATCAAGTCCCAAACTTGATTTTCATGCATTGAGTCTATCTCGGATTTCATGGCACTTTGCTATTTCACGGAGTCGATGTCCAACATCGATTCTCTATAGGTGAAAGGATCTGTCTCTTCAACTAAGAGAACATCTAGACTCTTTTCTTGTATCAAATACAAGCGTTTAGGAGGTCTAGATACCCTTTCTGACCTACGGAGTGTGTGTGTTGAAGGTCATTCATCTACTTGAACTTCAGGTTCCTCCTTTGGTTCGTTGTTTTCAGGTTGGACTTCATCAAGCTCAACCTGTCTATGATTACCACCTTCTGACAAAAATTCTACTTCTAGAAATTTTGCGAAGCGAGCTACGAACACATTTCGATGCTTGGTATCATAGAACATATATCTCCTCGTATTCGAAGGATATCCACAAACCTAAACTTTTGCCCCCGAGGCAAAAGCTTATCTTGCTGAGTCACCCTGACATAGGCAGGACAACCCCAAACCTTAATATAATTAAGATTTGGTCTCCTACCGAACCATATCTGATACGGAGTCGTAGGAACAGCTTTTGAAGGAATCTTGTTCAAAAGATGTGCGGCTGTTAAGAGAGAGTAGCCCCATAAATAATAGGGCAAATCTGTGAAACTCAACATTGATCGGACCATATCCAATAAAGTCCGATTTCTCCTTTCAGATACTCCATTGTGCTGTGGAGTACCTGAAGGAGTATATTGAGCGAGAATCCCATTCTCCTTCATATAATCCATGAACTCACCACTCATATATTCGCCGCCTCGATCTGATCGAAGGCATTTAATATATTTACCAGTTTTTTTTTCTACTTCATTTCGGAACTCTTAGAACTTTTCAAAGGTTTCCGATTTATGTCACATCAAATACACATAACCGTACCGTGACAAATCATTGGTAAAGGTAACAAAGTACGAATAACCACTGTGAGTAGTTTGACTTAGTGGACCACATACATCAGAATGTACGAGTTCCAGTAAGTTAGTGACGCGGTGTCCAACACCAGAAAATGGGGCTTTGGTCATCTTACCCTGAATACAGGATTCACAAGTTGGATAGGATTCAATGGTAAGATCTGATATCAAACCATTCCTAACCAATTGGGTAAGGCGTTTGACGCCAATGTGAGCAAGTCTCATATGCCAAAGTTCAGTATTATTAATTACAGGTAAACTACGTTTATTAACTCCAGTACTTAATATATCTTGTAAGTTTGCAATGTATAATGACCATGCTGGTTTGGACAACAAAGGATCTGAATATTATTACTATCATATAAATATAAATAAATATTCTTAATATTAATACAAAAGCCTTATGTATCCAATACAAAAAGTGATATAATATTAGCTACACATCCAGGTACAAAATGGCATTCATTTAACAAAAGTGTCCCATTCGGCAATGAGATCTCGCATACTCCCACTGCAACTGCATCCAAAGAGTCTCCACTCCCGAACCGCAACTGCATCTCCCCGGGCTTCAGCCTCCTACTTTCTTTCAGCACCTGCAACGAATTGCAAATGTGAATGGGACAAGCAGAATCTAAAATCCAGTTGGATGTAACGGCTTCACAAGCCAAAGATAAATCAATAACTGGAAAAATAAAAGTACCTGATGTAGATGCTCTGTCTCTCCTCAGCTGGGCAATGTAATCAGGACAGTTCCTCTTCCAGTGCCCGACTTTGCCGCAGTGGTGGCATTTGTCTTCAGAAGCCCTATTGGGCTTAGCAATCTTTGCCTGTGGTTGAGGACCGAAAGCCTTCTTCTTCTTCCCTTTCTTCTTCTTTCCCTTGGACCATCCTTGGGAAGAAGCCGAAAGTGAAGTAGTTCTAGGAGGGCGAGTCGGTACTCTCCCTTCTTAAGGTCCTCTTCTGCCGTGAGCAACATCCTATGTAGCTCCTGGTAGGTACAGACAGTCCCGTGCATGTTGAAGTACATCACGAACTGGAAAAATGAAGCTGGTAGCGAACCAAGAATGACACTCCTACCGAGAATGTCATTCAAGATGAGATTATGTTGCCTCAATTGATCGATCAAATCGATCATCTGAAGAACATGCGGAATAACACTTTGCCCCTCATCCAGACGCGCATGGAACAGTTCCATGGCGACTTTGTGAACAATCACTTGTTCTTGGTTCTCAAACGATTGTCTCAATCGCGTCATCATACTATAGGAATCTAGCATACCATAGTACTGTTGCTTGAGTTTCGGAGACAGTGAACTAAGGATGTATGATTTAACCCTTAAATCATCATCCTTCCAAGTTTCAAAAACTTGGCGTTCCTCCTCTGAAGCATCCGCACCCACAGCAAGGGGCAACGGACCCTCAAGAACATATCCCAGCTTTTCGGGATCGAGGACAATCCTCAAATCCAATTCCCAGTCAGCGAAGTTCTCAGCGCCTTTTAGTTTGTTCGCATCAAGCATACGCGCAAACTGATTTGTGGATTGTGCCACCATCGCCAATCTATCATATAGATCACGAAAAACGGTTAGCAGAAATTAAGCAGTTTCATATAATATCAAAAGCATAAACTAGATCATGGATTTTTAATCTAATATGCCCCTCCTACTAAATCATGCAATACTGTAATCCCAAAACAGAATACAAATATTTAATGATTAAATTAAATACTAATAGTGAAAGGTGGATCCCGTGAATATATTTCAGATCACAGTAGAGGCACGGTCTCGCCTACGTATATTCATCAGGTAGACAACTCATTTGTCAATCACTCAATAGTGACTCCTAAGTATCCGGTCCTGGCCGTTTCTCGTTGTCGCTGCGAAGGCAGGCCCACAAGGAGACGTACCAAGGTTAAACTCGTCAATGATAAACTCAAGTTACTTACGTAATCCTGACAGCTAGGGCACGTTCAGAATTCCGCTTTTACTTGAATTTACCTAGTATCTGATATACATCTGGTATAAATAAATCATTATCGGCTACACCCTCACAGCTGAGGCACGGTCTCGGATGTAGTCACAAAGAAGTATTCATAAACCGTATTGACAAGACGGACCATATAATATGCATCAAATACATAATTACATTCAAACCTTATTAATTAGGGATTTTCTGCTAAGTGTCATACACCCTAAATCTAACCAATTTAGATCCTAATTAGCATGCATAAAGTCAAGAAAACATGATTAAACATTGATTCAATGAAGGCTAATCATATTAGGTGGCTTAGAATCAGACTCGCTCTGATACCATTTTGTAGGGGTTTTTAGGGGCTAAATCCGGTAACGCAGCGGAAGCGGTGGAAAATCGTATTTTCCGATTTCAAAACTTTTTCTCGTATTAATTAAATAAACACATTTATTTAATTATCCAATAATCAAATTATGAAATAAAATTCAAATGAATCATATTCAACTGAATTTACCGAAATGCCCTTACATTGGTATTTTGTCCATTTTAGTCCGAAATTGATCTAATCAATTTTGAATGATTCTAAATCATTTCTAAGATGAACTTAGCAAAACATCAAAACACCAAAAGCACCAAAAATCCCCAAAATCTAATCCTTGGCCGAGAGCCTCAAAAATGGGGCATTTTGTGCCTTTTATCATTTCATGCTTCAAAACACATCTTAATGTAATCCAATCAACATGAAACTTTATATGCATCATACACACATCAAAATGCACAACATATATGAAAAGCCCCAAATTTGGAATTGGTCATGAACCCTAATTTTTCAATTTCATCAAATTGGACAAATTAGACCAAATTGGTTAAATCAATTGTTTCAATCATCATTCTTCCATCCAATCCAAGTCTCAACACAATGAAACAACTCAAGATCAAATCTAGGTCATCTAAGAGTGGTTCAAAAACTCTAGATTAGCAACATGGTTTCCAAAACCTTAAAAGAATGTTTATAACTACAATAGTCACAACCTTCCTTCACCATACATGCTCAACACTTCAATCAAACTTCCATCAACAAAAACACAAAGAAATAAAGAAATAAATAATCTAAGAACATCACATGTTGAAGCCTAGAACCTAAGGAACATTTTCCTTTCTAATAGCAAGTTTGAAAAACTTACTAAAATTCCAAGCTTTCTTTGATCTTTCTTTCTTTCTCAAGCTTTCTTTAAGTTTCTTCAATGGAGTTTCCTTTTGTAAAGTGTATTAGGTTAAGTGTAAAGTGAAATGAAAATCAATATATACTTGTAACATTTAAGCCTTGGCCGAAAATCACCTTGGCTTTTACAAGTTTAGTAATTTCAATTTCATTTAATTCTAATTTGGTCAACTTGCATAAATATCTTAATAACACTTTATTATATATTTAATTAAGTCAAAAAAGGCAACTAATATCATTTACTTCAAATATCCTAATGTAAGATATTTATATTTTAATTAATTTAATCATTTAACAATTAAATAATTAATTAATTAATCAAATACAAATATATTAAATATATGTATAATATTTACATTAAATATTAAAAACATATATTCATTTAGGATATAAGTCAAATAACTCATTTTGACTATTAATTAATGTGTATTTAAATTAATCAAGTATTAAATGTAAATACACAATAATTAGGCAAATGACTATCTAGTCCCTTTAGCACGTATCTTGCGTTTAACCTTTAAACGACTTTATAAATAATCAATATTATTTATTAATGATGCTCTAGTGCTCTGCGAGTATGTTTCATTATTGAGACTCTCTAGATTCAGGTATATCCGTCACGAAATCCAATTTCGTGTCCATAATCTATACACCCGTAGATTATGACGATCACAGATAATCTCGCTGAATCATACAGGTCGAGGTCATGGAAAATGTATAATTCCTCCGTCATAGGTATCCGGATAAATCCCAGAGATATAGATGTAAACGTCAAATCTCTATGGGATTATCCAGTCGACTATTCCATTAGCAATCTCTAAAAGAATGTTTAGTACTAGCTTCTAAACTTTACCACGGGCCCATGATTTTATCTGATTGCTAATCATATGGACTACCTATGCTCTGGTACACAGAACTGATAGATCCTATCTTGACACACATAGGACACCCTAAGGATCTATCTACACCCAAAGAACAGACGGAGGTCTGATCTTAATAGATCGGTGACGTGACTGCCGTCTAAGTGTAGAAGATGTCTCATGTGCCCACAATGGCATCTCAAGTCTAAGAATCAAAAGTGCTACTCAACCCAAGAAGATTCTTATTGACGCTGGTGTACCATCCATTAAGAATCTTCGGTGAGTCATTCAATGTTTATCCGCTATAAACACCTACACGTCTATACTAGTCTCCAAGACTAATGGTTCATTGAGAAACCATTGGAATCATATATCCCAGTATACGACATGTACCGGTCTAAACGGGTTTACTTTACAGACCAAGTAGTGTAAACCTTGACCAGGAACTGTCTGAGAATGACAACGTCATGATACTTCTCAATGTCCGTTGCGACGCTTTTGCAACTGTATCATGACTAATCATTCTAGGGTCATTACGTCTTTACCATATTAAAAGATAGATTATATTATAGAAACTGCATATATTATTCCTAATAATAATGTTTTACAGAAGTATTCAAAAGAAATACAACCGGGAATTGGCGCTCTGAGCACCAACCCCAACACCTATGATGAGTCTCATTTGGAGACACTACCTTTTAAGTCACGGAAGTCACGGGAAACAGACGTCAGAATGGGAAATTCAGAAAGAGCATGTCATCAGATTCATTTCACAAGTTCACTATTTTTCATTCGTGCTGCGTTCGTGACCACGTTCGAACGTCAAGCAGATTACGGACGTTCGTGTAGCGTTTGAATCGGCGTTCGAACGGCGTCGGTATTTCTGGTTTTGCTGCTAGCCTCACACCCAAGCCCAATTAGCCCACCAATTAATAAAACACATATTTAACACATGGGGAATTAAATAAAATATTAATTAAATCATATACCAAATTAAATAAAACATTAAAATCAATCAACCAATTATATTCCCAATCAAGAATATTTCTATTCCTAATTAAATATATTGACTTCCTAATTTAAACTAATTTTGTCCCCCCTCAATCTTAGGATTTCCTTGTTTGACACCAAATCAAATCCCCCTTAAATGTCAAATCCCTTTCCTTATCAAGCAAGGAGTAACCCTACCCCATTTGCCTATAAAAACCAACCTCTCCCAACCCTTGCATCCGCTGACTCACACGCATACAGCAAGAAAAAAAAAGCCTCTTGATTCACGCATACAACAAGCAAATATTTCTCTTCTCCTCCTACACCCTTAGCCGAAAATCACAGCCCCATAAACCCCTCCATTACCGAAAACATTACAACCTGAAACACCACTGAAACAACCCCTATACAGCAGCCCCATATCACCGAAATACCTAAAAAAACAGCCCCTAAATCACCTAAACCAGTGACCAACAAAAACTGCACTTTTAATCCCTAAAACAATAACTAAAAAACTGCACTTAAAGCCTTTAGAAACACCCCAAAATAGTCCCCAAACAGTAGCCTAAAACACCAAAAATAGTGACCAAAATACAGCAGAAATACAGTAGCAAAACAGCAGTGAATCGGAGTCGAAACAGCAGCGAATCGGAGTCAAAACAGTAGCTTGAGCAGTGGAACAGCGAGGAAAGGTGTGAACCTGTGAACCGGAGGAGTTGCGGAGCATTCCCCCCTTTTTTTCGACGACCGTGCACCGTACTTCCGAGAGTCGACATAAAAGGTTAGACCTGAGGGTACTTTTCCTATTATTTCCATCTATCTTTTTAATTTTTTTATTCATCTTTGTCGCATGAGAGTCGTTTATTAGTGCATGATTGTGGCCCTTGAATGAATGAAAAATGTGTCGCCTCTCGTGGTATATATGATGGAAACCCAGACATAAATTTCATAGCCGATTCCGAATGGACGGTAGTATGATATGTACTCGGGATACAACTCCACGTACCACTTGAGTACACGGCACATAATTTATTTTATCTTGATTTGTTTATTGTCGTCATTTATTTTATGCATCTTATTTGTTTGAGTAATGATGAGGTCAAGCGCATGGGCTTAGTAAGTGCGATTAAAGGTCCTCTATTTCGAGGGGTTAAAATCCTTTACCATGATGCTTCGCCGCGCCGGACGATGTATATTCGTTTGAATGTGAGATGTGTTCAATCGGGTATACGAAGTCCGATATCGTTGTTTCTATTTTTATATGCATTATGATGAGATAAAGCGCATGGGCTTAGTAAGTGCGATTAAAGGTCCTCTATTTTGAGAGGTTAAAATCCTTTACCACGATGCTTTGCCGCGTCGGATAATGTATATTCGATTGGATGTGAGATATATTCAATCGGATACACGAAGTCCGATATCATTGTCTTTACTTTTTATATATGTATTGTGTTGTTTGCGCATGGGCTTAGTAAATGCGATTAAAGGTCCTCTATTTGGAGAGGTTAAAATCCTTCACCACGAGGCTTTGCCGCGCCAGATGATGTATATTCGGTTGAATGTGAGATATGTTCAATCGGGTATACGAAGTCCGATATTGTTATCTTTATTTTTATATGCATTATGATGTGATGCGCATGGGCTTAGTAAGTTGGATTAAAGGTCCTCCATTTCGAGGGATTAAAGAACCCTTACCACGATACTTCGCCGCGCCTTTCGTTTCGTTATTCACTTTTTTTCGTATGTCATCTTCTTGCATAATCATGCATCATGTTGCAATGCGCATGGGCTCATCGAGTTGGATTAAAGGTCCTCCATCTTAAGGGATAAAAAACCTAGGGGCTACCTTTGCCACAACGATTTGCCGCACCTTTTAGCCCATTATTATTGATTAGGTGTCATCTATTCATCCGTTCACGTATATGTCATGTTGTTTACTACATTTTGGGGGTCACTACTGTAACCCCGTTCGAACGAGTTTCCGAACGCCATACGAACGTGAGCATTCTGATTCATTTCCGTTCGAACTCGTTTACGAACGCTACTCGAACGCGAACCTTCTGTTTACCGTTCGAACGCGTTTACGAACGCTACTCGAACGTGCATGCATTTGTTTCATCAGGTCTGGTCCCGTTCGAACGCGTTCTCAAATGCTATACGAACACGAACCTTCTGTTTATCGTTTGAACGTGTTTACGAACGCTACACTAACGTGAATACACTGAACTGAGTCCTCTTCATCATATTTTATGCATAATTGCCCCTATTGGTTATCCCTTTGTATTACGAACCTGATTGCTTCTCTTTCATATGCATGCTTGTATAATTATTGCATGTTTGCGCTTCCATGATTATCAATGCAATGTGTTTGTGAAATTATGCGTTTGCCATTATTCTGATTCAATTTTATGCATGCTTGTATGATCATTGTTTGCTTGCGTTTCTGTATCCATGAATATAATGTGATTATGAATTTGCATGCTTGCCGTATTTCAATTTACTTTTATGCATGCAAATTCGGACATAGATTATATATAAATAAGTTGTATGCAAATATGAAAATGTGTTACATGTGAACTTAGATGAACTTTTGATGTATGCATGCGAACTTAGGAGTAAAATTGTCCTTGGAAATATGTTGTTTAGGCTTGGTTAGATTATTGCACAAATCATTTTATTACAAGTGGCATAAGTAAGAGACCATTCTGAACCCAACGTTTTGAGGTCTTCCCTTGCGAGGGGTGAGTGCGGCCTTAAATCATTTTCCCGGTTCACACCGGGTGGTGACTCCATTATTCTCCGGTTTAGTCCCCCGCGGGCTACTCCGTACTCCCAACCGGGCCCCGAGCCCGGGACAACATGCGTTGCCCAACATCTGTGTTCCCACAAGTACCTTTTTTAAAATTAATTGGCAGTCATTGAATTGTACAAAGACGTTTGATACGATCAAACAGATGAATTTATAGGTAATTAGTTTAATGGTTATTTAATAAAAGAATATGATCCTTACTCAATATTAACCTTCTATGATTTTATTATGATGGAATGGGTGAGTGTGAGGAATCGAATCATATATGATTTGATTCGTTATATATATTGAGTATTATTGAATTATTTTTGATACTCTTGGGGTTATACTCTAGTAACACTAGTTCATCTTTTAGATTTAAGTTCCATCAATTTCTATAGTTATATATACGATATGTAAAAGTAGAAATCCAATTTTGAAAGGTTTAAGGTTTGAATCTTCCTTTAGTATAAAAGTTATACAATTGATAGTACTTGCGCCTTAAATGTACAAGGAAAAGTTTATCATTTATTCTATTAAATATAATCTTGTATTCTATTTAATATAATATCTTTTCTATGATCTCGACTAATAAAATAGTTTCGTTACTTAGTGTATTACATCAATATTGATGATTATAGAAAAGACTCTTGAAGTTAATTATCATAATGATAAACTATAAATGGAAGCACATATTTAATTAGATGAAAAGACCCTTAGACACCTTCTATATAACTCCAATCGGATTTCAGAGCCATTTGTGACGTATTTGATACTTAATGGTTGTGATATTTTCTTATCGAAGAAAATTATCCTATGACCTGTAGTGGGAGTGATACTTAATATTGAATCAATAACATATCATAGAATCTTAGATCTAATATTATTCTCAACTTACTACGATCAAGTTTTGAACTTGATTAAGCTTTTATTATGAATTATTCATAAAAGGTGTAAATGGTTTGCACTGAGAAGGTGAACTGAGCTGAATAAAGGTTTGACCTTTATAGTTTGACTATGTGTGAGAAGTTACACTAAAAAATCTATCGTAGATTTTGAGAAAAATTTTCTCTAGTCAACTTAATAGAACAAACAAGATTAATCAGTTATTGCTAATTTTACATTGTGATTTTAGCTAAAGAATATAAAATGGTGTTTGTAAATGGATCTCTTTGTCAAATAAATTTGTTACGAAATAGCCCTTAAGTTTGTATTTTGCTAAAATCACATTTTGATATCTCAGCTTATGGAGTCTATTTGTAGACTTAGAAGAGATTTCCGAAAATATACTCTCTATTCTGATTAGAAAATCAGATTGTCTGATTCTATCAAAATACAAAGAATACATATGTGTTAGTAGGGTCAGTGGGAGCATACAAAATTCTCTCTAAGTGTTATATCTTAACAACATATTCTTCATTAAGGTAATAATGATATATTTGTTAGGTAAAAAGGTTTACCTATGATTTCTTTTCTCTAAGAATGCAGTTAGAGTATTCTTTATTATATTATGTATAAAGTTTTATATCTGAGATAAAACTAAGAGACTTGTGAGATACTCACATTGGTCGTGCGTTAGATATGATCTAATAAAGGACACAACTAGACTACATGTGTGACATATAGTATAATTGTTTGACAGTTAGTGCATCTTTTATATATAGTATTTATTTTTCGTATAAGATGATTCCCCAGTTAAAAGAGAATTTGATTAGAATGTCTAATTAGTTTAATACATCATAGGATGATGGCATAATGAATATTGTATTATGTATGATTATATATATATATATATATATATATCAACTTAGTCGTAATTGTTACAAACTATTCTGATATACTCAAGACCATATGATGGCCTTGAAACATATTCTGTAATATCTTTGAGATATTAAGAACGAGTTTCTTATTTATGGAGATTACAGTCTGTAACCAATGATATTATATTTTTAGACTAATGATGGCGGTAGATGGTCTACGTCATAAAGATTCAGAAAAAATGCAGTGGGAGTATCACAATCGATTCCACTGAACAAGTGGAATTAGTTGCAACTTACAAATTATTCACTTAAGAATTTGCTGAGTGATCTTATAGATTAGAAGTTTTGAATTTAATATTGTGCTTTCAGTTGTCAGTAAACTATTGTAGATTAGATCCTTACATATTTGAACTACTTAGTAGCCGAAGCACAATATAATTGCCGCATCTGAAGAATGGCGATGTAGAACTTAGGTTCTATCAAGTATTAGTGATGCTAACCAACAGAGACATCTAGATTTGTTTAAAAAACTCAAAGTCGTATAGTGGACCTACTCTCTAATGCATACCTTTTAAGTGCTAAGTGAGCTTTTGAAGGCCATGAGTATCTGACAAACATTGAGATGTGTATATGATATTATGAATTGGCAATAAAGCAAGTGAGAAATTTTTGAGATTGGTGCTCTGAGCGCTACTCCGTATCGTATTTATGAAAGGTTCATGAATACGAGCAGTCAGTTTTTCCATAATATTATATTATTAATGGTAGCACCAGTTGTCTTTTATATACATATTCAATCTAAATTAGATTATATTGAAACTAATTGAGGTTTAGTAATATATATATTAGACAAAGACTCGAGAATATACAGTAGTTATACAGTTACAAAGAGGTTTGTAATTGAAATTGCGAGCGTTGGGCCAATGGTGGAACTTTTAAGGTCGGATCGGTCCCCCGCGCAGCTGAAATGGGTCTAATCCATGAATATCAAGAATAGGTGTATTTTTAAATAATTTAATAGAATACTATATTCCATTACGAGTGTATAAGAAATAACCGAGACTAAATCGAAGTCCGAAAACTCAAAAATGGATAAAAAAATGTTTCAGAGCGAGGTAAGCGACGCGCGAGCGCATTGTGCACAAAATGCACACATGAGCGCCCCATTTATTTTATTTCAATTGTTTCATTTAGCTCTCTGGAAACAGAGAGCTGATGGACTTGAGGTTTTTACCCTAACTCATTTCCAACCTTCTCTAAACACTTTCAAACACCTAAAAAATTATTTTTAACATTAAAACCAATATCAACACATGTTATAGAACAAAATCATGCTTTTAGAAATATCAAATATTTTTACAAAATATAAATTTATTCTAAATACGCACATGCATAAATTTTGAGTCCAAAACACAAATCAAATTAGAATCCGATAATGAAGTAACTCATGAACAATCTAGGTCACTCAAAGGTGGTCATGTGATTCTAGAATGGTATACATAGCTCCAAGCTATCATCTAGAGTTCCAAACTCTAATTTAATATTCCATGTACAACATGAATATTTTTACCCAATCACAAGCATATTGTGTTTATGCTTTCAAAGCATCCATACACAATTCATTAGCTTAATTTCAATATCAAGTTATGTTATTATGTATCCAATATATAATACATCACTATATGCTTCATTAATGAAATCAATTCACTAATGAAAACATAGCTTTAGAGAAAATCAAATTTACATAGTAAGCTTGATTCCAAGATCCAATCTTCTTCTCCTTATTGAAAAGTTGTAGGGCACTTCCAAAGTTAGCAAGCTTGAGTACAATATCCAATCTTGATTTCAATGCTATCAAGCTTGATTCCAAGTTCCAATTTTGATTTCTCATTGTTGAAATATTGTAGAGAACTTCCAAAGCTTCTATAAACACTTCTTTTACTTGGGCTAATATTTCTAAATCTTGCTTATTTTAGATTTCACAAGCTTAACTTTCTTAAGCTCAAGTTTGATTAAAAACTTGCTCAAGTTTGCCTTTTATAGCAAAGCGTATGCAATTTTTAATTAATAAAAGTCTTAATCAACTTTTAGGTGGGCATAATCCAATTTGTCCAAATATGTATAATTAGGTGTGACTAATCACTTTTGTCTATCACTTTGATTTAATCCAATTAAATCAATATAAATTTTAATCAATGGATTAGTTCAATGTCTACCACTTTGATTTAATCTAATTAAATCAAGCCAAATACACCTATTGTTATATATTTGTAATTACCAAAATATCCTCCAATGGTAGATATATTTATGAAATTACAACAAAGCCCTTGTGTGATTTTAGATTAATCCAATTAATCCAATTAGGTCAAAGTAAATAATTGATGTTATCCAATGACACTTAATTATTTTAATTGATAATTATAATATCAAATATGATTTATTATCAAACATTATCGGCTACCCAAGTGTTCAACAAGTACACTTCATATTGTGGGACTGTCTAAGTCCAGACACGTTCGTCATATAAGCCTAACGTGTATGTATGCAATTGGGCCACCTCCGAATTCACGAAGAACACGAACAACCTTTCTGAACTATACAAGTTGAGGTCATCACATATGTTAAACAATCCATCTGTCATAGACTATCCGAGCTATGCTTAGGAATCATAGATTATACCATCAAATTTCAGAGGCGCACATCTCATGTCAACATGTCTACAATTCTTCACAACTAATCAGAACACCATTTCTGATATATGTGATCCAACATAGGCGATCGTCTTTAGCCAAAGTCTTAAGAATCGTGACTTACACATATGGATACCTAAACCCCTTATGGTACACATACGAGCCAACAGATCCTATCTTGATACACAATTGATTAACGAGTGCATCGGTCCACACCTAAAGAACATCTAGCGGTCAGACCATGAAAGGTCTTTGACATATATCATATCAACGAGTGGAGGATCACACACAAAATGAATGTTATCCTATAGCCAATGATCACATATGTTACTCGACTCGAGGAGATTCCCATTGATGGTGGTGTGTACTTCTAACTATTAGGAATCACCTATGAGTCATTCAGTATTCACTCCAACGAATACCCACATATCTAAATGAGCTTCACTTGCTCATGGTATAACGGGTTAAACAATTGGAACTCCAATTCCAATATACGACATGTGCTAGTCTTCTAGGTTATAGGAATTCAACTGTATTCCAAAACCAACGACTAGGAATATTTACTTTAAGAATAGTTTATAATAGTAATACTATCCTAATATCGGATCACCCAGTGTCCAATATTACTACATGACTATTCTAAGTTCAAAGTCATTCTGTAACATCCCCAATCCGGGAGATGCTACCGGCAGGGAATAAACCGTACTATCCCATGAGCCTCTGACTTTCTAACTATAAACAACACTAATACTCTTCATTAATCCATAATTTTATGTATGGAACCGTTTCCCAAATCAAAGAACAGAATATGCAAACTCAATATTAATAACTATATACTCAATAACACTTGCTTTTATAACTATATTGATAAACATTTTAACCTTATACAACGACCGACACAATACCAACGACTCATACATGACTTCTCTTTGACTCTGACTGGACTCTTTCTCTTTGACTTGTTCTGGTGGACTCCCTACCCTAGTGACTACCCTCAGTATCCATCCTCTCGGGCTCATCCTCTAGTACACATGTAAAATAAAGAAACTGGGAGTGGGGGAGTTAGATTGTTTGAAACGATCTAAGTGAGTGGACGATTTTAAAATGAAAACTGAAATTCTTTATGAAAACTCATGTTTTAGTAATCAAATCGGATCTTTTCTGAAAACATTTTTTTCCTGAAAGAAGTTCTCTTTCTAGAAAACCTTTGTGAAAATCTTTTTTGAAAGTCTCTTATAAAACTCTGAAAGTCTCTTATAAAGCTGTTGTTTCTGAAAACTTTATTTCCAGAAAACTTTCTCTCTAAAATTATTGCTTCTGGAAGTCTGTCTCTGAAAACTCTTTCTAAAATATCTGTTTCTGAAAACAATCTCCGAAAAACCTGACGCAAGGGGCGTTATGTATCGTCGTCCCCCCATACACCTAATTAGAGCCAGAAGTGCAAATCCATGACATTGGGGCGTTATGTATCGCCGTCCCCCAAAGCATGCCACTACCTGTCCCTGAAACTAGTGTTCTTGGGGCATTACATATCGCCATCCCCAAAGCCACTGAACTAGAACTAGAGGTGCAGATCTATGTTACCCTCCAAGCTCTGAATCTAGGATCTAAAGACATCTGTCATCCCTAGTCCTGAACTAGGATATGAGGGCGTTATATATCGTCGTCCCCTAGTCCTCTGCATATGCATATGTCCTCTCTGTCAATTCCATATCTGTGACAAGTTACATACTGAGGTGGATTTTTTCCCCATACCTCGAAAATCATAAATCACATGCTTTTAAAATTACTTTTTCTAAAAATTTCTTAAAACATACTCTTTCATGAAATAACTATGATAAAACCTGCTAATTCCCTAAATGAGAAAAAACTAAGTCTGCCATGAAAAATAAAATAACGAAAATCAACTTAAAAGGAAAGTGTCCGCTCACTGATTTGGAATCTGCCTGGCATAACCATCTTGCTGAAAAAACTCCAATTCTTGTGATGATCTATATATCATAACTTTGATTAGAAAGTGGGGTGGGAAATATATTCAGAATTAAACTAAGTTTATCCACTTATGCACTTATCATTATTTCAAGGCATATAGTACTCATATCAAGATGAAATGTCTATTCACGATTTGATACGAGACCCTTAGGGTGGCCTATAACATGCTAGGGCGAAGCAGGAATGGTTTAAAACTGATTCTGGGGAATTTAACTCATGCGTCACGACGCTAACCCTTAGGCGTTGCGACGCGCACACATGATGATAAACCAATAGGCATCATCTGCTTTTCGCATCGTGATGCAAGCCTGTGCGTGTCTTGACATGCGCAATCTAGAACTGAATCTATTGAATTTCTCCAGTACGCGTCGCGATGCTGGATGGATTGCGTCGCGACGCTAGGCCAAAGTTAAGGCTTGACATCAACTCTCAATGCCTATTAGCCCAAAATACTTCATATACTTGCATACTACAATCTTTACTCAACAATCCTTTCAACGTCAACGTAAACATTTGCTAACCCACACCCCTCAATCCAATTTAACTCTTTAATCTTAAAGTCCCAATTTGCTCAATACTTAGAGTTTCAAGTATTTGGTCTTTACTTAACACAATCAATTTCATGCTTATTATGCCACTAAATACAATCCTTAAGGTGCTACTAACATCCACATATCATCATATCAATAAAATTACTCAATCCAAAATTTGGGTCAAATGACATTACCTCTTTTTTTTTGATTTCCTCCATTCTTCAAGTCTTCAATGGTTATTAATCTTCTTATTAGCTTGTTGTATGAGGGTTTACATTTGTTCTTTATTCTTTCTTTCTCATTTTTCCCCTTCTTTCTTCTTCTTTTCTTTTCTTCTTCTCATTCTCTTTCCACATTTTCTTTTTTTCCTTTGAATTTCTGAGGATATATGAATTGTATCCTCCTTTTATAATAGGGCCTTTTAAAATTAGAAAGATTTAGAAATTTGGAGAAACTTTGGGAATTTACTTGAATGACCCTCAGTTACTATTCATTCAAATTTTTTGATCTATATTTTCAACCCATTTATGGTTGGAATTTTAGAACCTATTCAACGTGGAAGTTGTAGATCTCGATCTCATCTTTCCTACGATATAAAATTCATAAATGTATGAAAACGTTATGGCCCAAATACCATGGGCTGTCGGAGTAGAACATCGTACAATTTCGTATCGGAACTTCGAGGAATATACCGATTGTTCCCAAAGTCATTTCAGAAGTGTATATGTGTCCAAACATAATTTTATATTATGTAATCACTCATTCACGACGTAACAGTAGTCGAGATTGCCGATAATTATAAATTCTCCCCCATTACATAGGATTCGTCCTCATATCCTTTCTAATACTGAGCTTAGTACTTCAACCTCTGGGAATTTCTTGTCTTGATATACCTTACTTGGTTTACACAGCTGAAAGCTTAATTCTTTGAAATTTTCTTTGAACCCTTCATACTCATATGGAAACGTAGTTCATATAATCTACACACTATCTATACAAAGATATATTCCTTTATAGAATTTATTATCCCTAAAAATTATTCATCTTTTATTTTTTCCCTTGATGATGTTGTAGCTAGATATAACTCCATTTCTTAAAGTCTGAACTCTTGTTCTTCTCGAACTGGTATCTGGGGTTTACTTCTTTCTATCTGACACCATATAATTGTCTTTTACTTATTTCTGTCTTTTCTCTAAGACTCCTTGGATAACTATTCATTCTATATTTGTCTTCATGAAACTATATTCAACTTGTAGAATCTCAAATGATCTTGTTGCATTCATGCTAATATGGGCCTATTGACAGATGTACTACATGAATCGTTTATTTTCATCTATTTTCTCTCTTTTGCTAGGTTATTACTAAATCTCAGATATCGCTTGGCTTCTGCGATTCCTTGTAGTTAACATATCACTATCATACTTTGTATCACAGTCAACCCCTTTTTGCTTTTTTTTTTATAGTATAACTCTCTTAACTGCCTATTTCCCTATTGATATCCTTCAATTACTTACGGGCTTCAACCTCTAGGTTCTGCTGTCTCCATCTTTATATTCATTGCTAATAAAAATCTGATTATCCTTCCTTCGCACCACCTTGTTCCTATAACCTTCTTGAATTTAAAATCTCTTTCTTCAATTATTTCTATAGTCTCATCTTAGTTTCTTTAAGCATCTATAAGTTATTCCTCAATAAATCTATTTCTTGTCATGTTTCTTTCTTATTGCACAGCATGAGAACTTATTAGTTGTACTTGATACCTTTCTTTTGTTACTGTCTGATAGTATTTCAATCTTACTTCAACATTTATAAAATCCGTTATTCCGTAGTGATACTAATATTAACTATGTAAAGTTTATTCTTGTATTTGTGTATTTTTGTCATCATCTATTTAATATCTTTTCCAATGTCATTTTATTAAGACAGTTCTATCTCTAAGTATTTTAATTGTCTTTTATCTTCTTCTTCTACTTTATTCTATAACTGGAACTTTTGCGGTCTATGCCTCTGTTTCTTGGTCAAAAAGGGTATCATAATTTACCTGACTCTAGTCGTGTCTATCTCTGATGCTTTGGAAATCCCGTTATTGCCTGACTAATATTTTCTCCTTTAATTGTCTCATATAGACCATCTTTCTTCTAAATCTTTTCTTAGTACATTTTTCTCCTTCCACTCCATTCTTGGATTATATTAAAAGATTTTATGTTTCGGTCCTACCTTTTTCTGCATGTTCATATGTTTCTTGAAATATCTTTAAAGTAACAACCAGGGTCCATCTTTGCTGCCGTTATTTAACGAGGGTTGGGAGGGTGGGGGATGGTTTCTTACATGTTACTGATGGTAGTAATCTCAGTAACTACCCATGTTATGGTTGTACTTACTGCTTATCTATAAGCCTGTAATTTTTCAAGTTTACACATCTGGCATCGACCCTCTTACCAAGATTCTCCTACTAGATACTACCTGAGTTTCCTGCTTCAACTTCACTCTTGATTCTTCTTCCGACCATCGATCATACTGCCTCTTCTAGAGTCATGTTCTCTAAAAACTCCATTGTGCTACCTCTGTATTTCTTTTCACTAGTCTATGTTGCTTGAATGTCTACAATCATTGCTTACTCTCAAAGTCCTACTATACTTCCTCTATTATTGTTCCTTATGAAGTTTACTCCACTACTTAAATTTTCTTCTCATCTCAGTTCCTTGAACTTCTTTCGTCTTTATTCCCCTGAAACTCCATCAAGTTTGATTGTTTAGGACATCTCTATTAAATCCTTTGGTTCAAGTGCCATTCTCTTACTAGTTATTTCATCATGATACAATGAGACTCTTATAAATTACATAAGCTATATTCCTGAGAATTGTTCTCTTTGGTTTCTTATTCTTATGAGTCTTTCCCTCCTTAAAGGTTCTCAATTCAATGATAATTTCGAGATTTAGCTTTATTTTCTGTTTTTTAAATTATTCTATCTTATATCAAAAACATTATCGTCTTATGAATCTTATCTATGTCTCATTGCACTCGTTGGCTCGGCAATCTAGCTATCTTATAATCCATCTACTCTGTCAAACACGCTTCTTTACCGGTTCATTTCCTTACTAGGCTCTAAGTAGAGAGGTGTGTGCATACATTCCATAAAGATCTGTGAACTCGCATTCCTTATTATTTTCATAAGCTTGGTGACAGTCTGGTTAGGTTTTCATAAGACTATTTAGTGTTTGGGGCTACTAAAAAGGAAAATTATCATTCATTCCATTGAAAACTGCTTCGACTATATCATGTTTTAGGATTCTTCAACTTTCATCACATATCCTGAGGTCTCTACTTTACATTTATGCCTTCAAGTTTCGTTATCTCTGTAACTATATATATTGAATTCTCTTGTTACTTTCTGCATCCTCTTATATATCTTTTACCTTATCTCTGGATCCTAGACTGAGGTGCTGAGGCTAGTACTGGTCCATTGTTCTGGGCTTCTTCTAAACTTCTGTTCTCCGCTCTTACTATAGCTACAACTATATCATTTAGCCTTGCTGTTCGTAAAGGTACTTTTATTAACTCTTGAATATCTCAAATTCCATGGGTCTGTTGTAGGCACTGTATTTTGTATATAAGTCCCAATGATGAGTCTCGTACGGAGGCACTACTCTTTAGGTTACGAAAGTCGCGGGAAACGAATGTCGGAAGGGGAAATTCAGAATAAGTATGTCATCGGATTCAATTCACATGTTCACTATTTTCGCTCGTGTTGCGTTCGTGAACACGTTTGAACGTCAAACAGATTGCGGGCATTCATGTAGCGTTCGAATAGGCGTTCAAATGTGTCGGTACTTCTGGTTTTGTTGCTAGCCTCACGCCCAAGCCCATTTAGCCCACCAAAACCCACCCAAAAAATAATTAAAATATTTAAAACATGTCACAAATTAAAATAATATTCTTCCTAAATTAAATAAATCACATCCCAATTTAAATAATTCACATACCTAAATGAAACAAATCAAATATATGATCTTCCTTATCAAGCCAAATCATGTCCCCAATTAACTAGATATTTTCCTTGTAAGACACTAATTAGGATATTCCCCACATAATTACTTGATCCTATTCCTATTCAAACAAGAGAAACCCTAGCCTTTGCCTATAAAAGAAACACAAATCCAACCTTAGAATCTATAGCACATACATACAAATCACAAGAAATTCTGCAAAGCATTATCACCCTTGCCTACCTAGTTCACACGCCCAAGACAAAAAAAAGCAAGAAGAAAACAAATAATTTTCTCTCCTACCCTACTCCGCCATCACGGAAACACTCACCAAATAACCCATCCATTGCCGCATAAACGAACCCCCCATACCAGCCATACCTTCACGTAAAACTGTCCCAAATCACCCCTAAAACAGTGAACAAATCACCCCTAAAAATAGTCCCTTAATATAGCAAAATAGTAACAAAAAAATTGCAATTTAAAACCATTAAATTACCGCAAGAAACAGCAGCAAAACAGAGGAAACGACAGCTCAAAACAGTGAAGCCGCGAATGAGAGCAGTGGACCAGGGGACCGGAGGAGTTGCGGAGCATCAACCCTTCCGACGGCCGTGTAACGCACGTTCGAGAGACAACCTAAGAGATTAGACCTGAGGGCACCCTTCTTATTTATTGTCATTTTTTTTGTTTATTAGAATTCCTTCGTATGAGAGTCGTTTGTTGATAAATATTGTGGTCCTTGGATGAATGGAATATGTGTTCTCTCTTGTGGTATATTGGATGGAAACCCGTACGTAAATTTCGTAGCCGAATCCGAATGGACAATATTGCGGTTTGCACTCGGGATATAATACCACGTATCACTTGAGAGATTCACAGAGTTTGTTTCATCTAACCTTGTATTCGAGTGGACAATATTGCGGTTTGCAATGGGTTGCTAGCATGTTATTTATCTTTTAAGCATGATTTAGTCGTTAGTATGCTATTTCTTTCTGCATGTTACTTATTTATGCATGATGATATAGTGCGCATGGGCTAACTAAGGTGGATTAAAGGTCCTCTATTCAAGGGAAATGCCTAAAGGCTACATTTTCCACGATGTTTTGTCACGTCGGACGGAGTATGTTTGATTGAATGTGAGATATGTTTAATCGAGCATACGAGGTCCTATATTATTGTTGTCTTTTTTTTATATGCATGGTAACATAATGCGCATGGGCTAACTAGGGTGGATTAAAGGTCCTCTATTCGAGGGAAATGCCTGAAGGCTACCTTTACCACGATGTTTTACCGCGCCTTTTATTATGTCATTTACCCTTTGCATATCATTGCTTTATTTACACATGCATTGCATTCGAGTGCGCATGGGCTAACTAAGGTGGATTCAAGGTCCTTCATTCGAGGGAAAATGCCTAAAGGCTACCTTTACCACGATGTTTTGCCGCGCCGGACGAGGTACACCCCATTGAATGGGAATGAGTTCAATCAGGCACACGGGGTCCTACATTGTGGATTTGCTTATCTATGTATGTGTTGCGTCGTCTATCATGCATCAGGTCTTGTCCCGTTTGAACTCATTTTCGAACGCTATACGAACGCGAACCTTCTGTTTACCGTTCGAATGCGTTTACGAACGCTACTCGAATGCGCATGTATTTTCTTTTTTTATCATGCATCAGGTCTTGTCCCATTCGAACGCGTTCTCGAACGCTATACGAACGCGAACCTTCTGTTTACCGTTCGAACGCATTTACTAACGTTACTCCAACGCGCACGTATTTTATTTGTTTTATCATGCATCAGATCTGGCCCCGTTCGAACGCGTTCTCAAACGCTATACGAACGTGAACCTTCTGTTTACTGTTCGAAAGCGTTTACGAACGCTACTCGAACATTCATGCGTTTTGTTTTATCATGCATCAGGTTTTGTCTCGTTCGAATGCGTTCTCAAACGCTATACGAATGCAAACCTTCTGTTCGAACGCGTTTTCAAACGCTACACGAACGCACATACACTGAACTGATTCCTTTTCATTTCATGCATAATTGCTTCTTGGGTGATTTCTCTTGTATTATGTAACTAATCATGCCATTTCATTATTGACACTTTTACTGTTATCATTTATTTGAATTCCCGCATTTATCTATTTGATGTGTTTGTGAGAGGGTATTCAAGCATGATTAGGTCGTTATTATGTTACTTGGTTCTTAAGCATGATTTAGCCGTTAGTACGTTATTCCTCTATGCATGATTTAGTTATCTTCTTTCGCAATAGGCGTTCAATTTACGTTTACGTTTAGGTTGTTATTTATTTTTCGTGTTTGATGAATTAACATGTTTATGAGATTATTGTGTGATATCTTATGTTTGCCGTTATGATGATTTATTTTATACATGCGAACTTAGGAGTAGATTATCCTTGGAAATATATATTGCTTAGGCTTGGTTAGATTATTGCACAAATCATATCATTACAAGTGGCATAAGTAAGGGACCATTCCGAGCCCAACGGTTTGAGGTCTTCCCTTGCGAGGGGTGAGTGCGGCCTTAAATTATTTTCCCGGTTCACACCGGATGGCGACTCCATGTTATTGCTCCGGTTTAGTTCCCCCGCGGGCTATTTCGTACTCCCAACCGGGCCGTGAGCCCGGGACAGCGTCACCGATTTCGGTGTCCTACAGTCTGGCGACTCCATTGGGGATAGAGAATTGGCCCCGAAATAATGCCTTGTATTGATTATGATTTGTGCTTTAATTAACCGTGTTTACCGTGCGTTGAAAGGGGTTTAATCAAAGGCACTTTTAAGGCTAGGTAATGGTTTGGTGTCTTCCCTCATTTACTACCTTTCTATAAGGAAAAGCTGCGAAGACACCTAGATAATCATGTACTTGTAGCCTATCGTGATGGACTAATTTGGAGGACTCATTGTTTATTCCTGTCACCAACCGATAAGAGCCTAAGAGGCTTGGGTTTTTAAGAGAGTTCGCTCCGCCCTCCCTCTGGGGAATCTACAACGGGAAATCCATTTGACAGTCAGTCACGCACCATAACTCATTGGCACCTACCGTAAGGTATAAAAAAGGTGCGCTCACTTGGTTGCTCGAACCCTTGAGTGGGGAGACCTAGTTGTGGGTAATCCTTCACCAGCGAGAGTTTTTATCCACACTCCCGCAAACCCACATGTAGACCGGAGTTGTATGACCTATAGCAACTATTTCCTTGTGCTTGTGGACCATCCTCATTTGGATGCAGTTGGACTTCTTGTCAGAAATGCGAGCTTGTTGGGCCATTTAAACTGGGACGAGTTCATATCCTTTGACAATTGGGCCAAAAGCTTCTGAAATGTCGATGGGCCGCTCTGTAGAAATTATTGCTTTATGCTTGGATTATCTATTTATGCTTGTATTTGGGGACCATCACTATTTAGATTCAGTTGGACTTCTTGTCAGAAATGCGAACTTGTTGGGCCATTTAAACTAGGACGTGTTCGTATCCTATGAGAATTGGGCTAAAAGTTTCTGAAATGTCGATGGGCCAACCTGTGTTTGCAAGTTTGCACCTTGCAATAATATGATTGAAGCTTTAAAATTACAATGGGCCGAATTATATGTTCCACACGTCGCATGTATCTCATGCATCTCATGCATACACACATCATGTTAACTCTCTTGTGTCTTAAGATCCATCATAGATATCTGTTGGGTTAGGGAAAAAGGAAGACTTGTTAAAAGGCCAATAGCAAACATGAGCGAATCAGAGAATGAAACATCCCGTATGGATCAGTTGGAAACCAATCTCACCAAGGTTACTGAACAGTTGCAAGCCTTGGCTGCTGCTATGGCCAATATGGCTGTGCCCCGTGCTGGGGGAAACTTTAAGAATGAGAGGTGTGAAGACCCTCCGACTAGATTGAATGATGATATTCTGGGTTTTGATGATGACATGGCTGAATATGCTGCGGGGAAAGTGGCAGGGTCTCAAGCTGAACTACAGAAACTCCGAGATCAGGTAGAGTCAGTTACCTGTAAGATGAGGGGCAAACATGAAGACCTGCTAGATTATGAGGCAATGACCTTTGAAGAACAGTTGCCAGCTCAATTCAAGATGCCAGATATGGCCAGGTTCAACAGGAATGGGGATCCGAGGGTCCATCTCTTTCAGTATGTTTCAGTTATGAGTTCAGTGGGTTTATCCAAGCGTCAGGTTCAGAAAATGTTTGGGATGTCACTCGAGGGGGCACCCGTGGTATGGTATCACAACCTGGAGTGGAAGATCAATGAGGATTGGAGGGAATTGGCAGAGGCCTTTTTGAAATAGTATGTCACAGATCTGGAGATCGACTTGTCACTCTGAGACTTAGAAAACACCAAGCAGAAGACAGAAGAAAGCTTTAAAGAGTATGTAGACCGCTGGAGAAGCCAGCTTCTAAAAATACAGACTCGGCCCTCAGAGAAGGACCAGATAAAGATGATTATCAAGGGTACTAAGCCCTCAATTTATGGAAAGCTGAGGAGAATGACTTCCATGATTACTTATTTTGGACAATTGAGGGAGACTGTCATGGATATTGAAGAAGAAGAAGCTGAGAACAGAAAGTTCTATAGCCTGAACATTAGGACCATTGTGGGAACATCAGGTGCCAAACCTGTTTCTGCTGAGATTGCTGCTATCCGGAACCGATGTTTCTCCGACCTGGGTAGACCTTTGTCTAAGATATTGGAGAAATTAAAGAGACAGAGACTTCTAAAACCCCTAGAAACCAAACCACTTCCACACCCCCCACCACCGCATCTCAACCTAAACCAGTATTTTCATTTCTATCAACAAAAGGGCAATGACACTGACACAGAAAATTGTGCCCACCTTCGCCATGAAATCCATGACCTTATAGACTCTAAAAAGATACCAAACCCTGAAACAGAATAGCCTAACACACACAAAAAACCCCTGCCGAATTATCACTCTGCCCCACCACCAACCTATATGATAAACTCTGGCCTGCCCGAAAGCCTTGTCCTCAAATCCTTTGACTACCAAGCCTTTTGCCTGGGAATTTGGGATAGCAACAACGAAGATGAAACAGAACAGGGAAAGAATTTTTGGGAAGACTTCTCCAGTAGTGATGAAGAGGAGGTGAGAGGAATGACACGCAGCGGGGCATTTCTACAGTGATACAGTTGAGAAGGGTAAGAAAGTATTAACGGAAGGCAGAGAAGTGTCTGAAAATATGGAAAATGCTGAGGAGGATGCAGTGCTATGTCAGTTGAGGAAGACACGGGCACAGGTTAGCATCTTGGAATTGTTGTGTTCATCTTAGGAGCACAGGCGGGCCATGGTTGAGGCATTGAGCAAGATAGTGGTGACGGAGGATGCCAACCCCGCGATGTTTGTCGGATCAGTGCAAAAGGAAGCTTTGCAGATAATAACCTTTTCTGAGGAAGAACTCCCGGCCGAGGGAAGAAATCACAACAAGCCACTATTTATCAGGGCTGAGGTGAGGAGCAAGAAGACATCTTGTGTGATGATAGATGATGGCTCATCCATCAATGTATGCCCATTGAAGATTTTGGCAAAGTTGGGAATGAAGGCAACGGATCTGGATCCCTCCAATATGACTATCAAAGCTTATGATGATAGTAAGAGGGGAGTTGAGGGTACTTTTGCGGCAATGGTCAAATTGGGCCCAATTAAAGATGAAGTTGAGTTTACAGTGCTGGACATCCCGGCCACTTTTGCTTTGTTATTGGGAAGGCCGTGGTTTCACAAGCTTGTGGGTGTGCCCTCAACTCTGCATCAAGTTATTAAGTTCCCGTACGATTGAGAGATTGTCATCATCCGAGCTGAAGTATATAATGGTGTGGCTGCTTTGAAGGTACAGCCTTTCGCAAGGTTCCAGGTATCGGCAACTTTTGAGGAATGGGTGGATCCTAAGGTGGCTAGGATCATGTAGAAGATAAAGTTCGAGCCGGGTAAAGGTTCGACATTGCAAAACTTTAAGGGGTAGACTACCCGGAGAGGGTTGGGATACATGTCTGATGAGGATAAGCCGAAATCCAAGAAGAAAGGGTTGAAGCTGATGGAATGCTTTGTGAAGGCAACGGGATATTAGGGAGAACCTGAACCGGTAGAAATCAATGAGATTGTGGTGCCCGGGTTTGTGATTTTTCAGGAGGTGATAAGTGAGAAGTCACTGGCATCGGAAATTAAGAAGAAGGAAGAAGAGAAATGGGAAGACGAGCTGATGAAGTTGGAGGGCCTGACCCTCGAGGAAAAGGAGAAAGACCCAGCTGTGGGAGATGAAGCATTCTATGGAGGATGAAGATGTTTATCTCTCTGATTTATTTGAATGTATTCCTGCATCTGCTAGCAATAAAGACAATCATTTTGCTTACTCGTCTCAGTCTCTCCCTTTCAATTTGCACGACTTGAGTATATTTGATATCAGCACCACAAAAACAAATGCATTTAACCTTGGTACACCTGAGAGCCCCAGGGAAATTGTAATTGCAAGTGAGGTTACCTCTGAGGAGCGGGAAAAATTAGAAGAAATATTAGCCAAATATGCTAAAGTGTTTGCTTGGTCCTATGAGGACATGCCTGGAGTAGACAGAAGCATCACCCAGCATATAATACCAACTTATCCGAATATGAGGCCAGTGAAACAGAAACTTCGACGGATGAGACCTGAGTGGGCCGAGAAAGTCAGAGAGGAAGTCAAGAAACAGATAGATGTGGGGTTCTTGGAAGTGGTGAAGTATCCTGAGTGGTTGGCAAATATTGTGCCGGTGCCAAAGAAAGACGGGAAGGTCAGAATGTGTATGGATTACAGAGATCTTAACAAGGCTTGCCCGAAAGATGATTTTCCTCTACCTCATATAGATGTGCTAGTTGACAGTGCGGCTTTATCTGCCATGTATTCATTTGTAGATGGGTTTTCAGGATACAATCAGGTTCTCATGGCTGAAGAAGACAAGCACAAGAAGGCCTTTGTCACCGAGTGGGGCACATATTGTTACAAGGTAATGCCATTTGGGCTCAAGAATGTAGGAGCTACTTATCAGCGGATGGCCACTACAATATTCCACAACTTGATGCACAAAGAAATTGAAGTATATGTGGATGATATGATGGTAAAATCAGAGACAGGAATTGGGCATATAGAAGCATTAGAGAAGTTCCTTCAGAGAGTTGACAAATACAACTTGCGGTTGAATCCCAAGAAATGTTTGTTTGAGGTAACATCGGGAAGTTGCTGGGAGATACAGTTGGAATGGGAGGAATAGAGGTAGACTTTGATAAGATCAAAACAATTACTGAGATGCCAGCACCAAATACAGAGAAGGAAGTCAGAGCATTCCTCGGGAAAATTCAGTATATCAGTCGTTTCATCGCCAAGTTGACATCAGTATGTGAGCCTATCTTCAACTGCTGAGAAAAGACCAGCCAGTGAAATGGAATGAGCAATGTCAAGCAGCCTTCGACAAAATCAGAGAATACTTGGTAAAGCCTCATGTATTGAGACCTCCGAGGCCAGGCAGACCTTTGATATTATATTTGGCCATAGAATCAGAAGCACTTGGGGCAATGATGGTACAGATAGATGAGACAGGGGTAGAGCATGCAGTCTATTATTTCAGTAAGAAGATGCTTCCGTACGAAGTGTTAGAGTTTCAATCAAGTCCCAAGGATCACAACATGCATAAAAACGAGTTGAATACACAAAGGAGTAAGGCGGAATTCATACTCACATTGATGGGTTTGATGCTAGGAAGAACAAGACCAAAAACGCACTGCATTTTCTGCTCGGCAGTGAGCTGCGCACAGGTGGACTACTCGGCGTTGGTGGTGGTGGTCTCCTCCATGTTCGGCCATTGATGACCTCCATTGAAGCTCCAAGCTTCAAGCTTCCAAAAGGAATTCCAAGCTCACAAATTCGTTCCCTATCACCTATGTATAACCCAAGGTGTGCTAGCACTTCTTCATCTTCCTTGCTTCTCTTCTTCATTCGGTCATACCAATATTTTAGAAGAAATCGGCAGTGAGCCGTGAGAGGGAGAAGAGAGAAAAGAGAGGGAAAATGGTTTCACCTTGAAACCGTAAAATGAGAGAGAGAGTAAAAAAAAATGTGTAAAGAAAAATGTAATTTTGGTTATATATTTTCCAAAAATAAAATAAACCATATACAACTTTTCAATTTTCCAAAATACCAAAAGTCAAAAAGTAAAAGTTTTATTAATGCTTTTTCCACAACCATATCACTTATACTTTTTACTTTAAGTCACATCACATCACTTTAATAAAGTGACATGTTGTCAAGTCACATCACTCAAAGTGACAATTGATTTGACGCATGATGTGACTAACGATTTGACGCTTGATGTGACTTGCGTGCCGCGCTCGAATTCAAAATGCGAATGCGCTCGCAATCACTCTCGGGCTCGGGTTCGCTAATTCCAAATTAACGAATTTTCGTCGCGTCGTAATTAAATGATTACGCCTAGCGAATTCACTATACACGTCGCTAACGAATTAATTCTAAATTAATTCGTTCGCCCGAATCAAAATCTAATTTTAATTCCGCGTCGAAATCCAATTTCTAATATATATCAAATATATTATTTTATCGATTAATTCCAAATTAATCGTTCTCTCTCTCTTTATATTAATATTTTATCCGAGATAAAATATCTCCGCAATTAATCCCAGATTAATTTTCTCTCTCTTCCAATTAATCCCAGATTAATTAAAGTGCGAGTCATACGTCATCGGTGAATCTTCAGGAAGCGACCCATGAGATCTCCGGATATGTTGGCAGTAAATACGGTCGTCGGATTATCCGAACACGTAAGTACCTCGTACTACGTTTATATACCGATTTACAAGACAAGGTTGCTTCTTCTAGCAAAGCGCCATGCCTACCCAATTCTCCAGAAATATTCTTACAGGAATATATATAGATCTGTATCAAGCGTAGTATACCGTAGTATCGTGTATATCAGCCCAGTATCGGATAGTCACGTGCTAGGGCTGGGGCTGGATAAGTGTCTGCCCCGTCCGAAGCACATGTCTGATGTCTGGTAACTAGTCTCTATAATCGGATATGCATGACCTTGTCATAATATCCTGATGGCCGCGCAGCACTTAAGAGCACTAATACCGTATCCTACGTGACATCATCTCCACTATAACTGAAGTGATACTTCCATCTCGACATCACACCCATTCACTACGACTCTCTGATAAACCCAGAAGCGGCGTACGCAGAACCGGTTAAAGCCCTGTACCACCAAGACTAAAGTCTATCGATTATCGTAAGTATTAGCGATGTAAGTCTCAGATTAAGACTATACACACCTACCCTGATTTCGGCCTCCCATAGACACATAGTCATAATACCAATGAGATTCCGAGGGGTCTATCCAGAGCGAAGCTGTTTCCCGTACCATCGGTGAAACACAACCTCCTATCGCACTTGCATAAGTATCCAATACTTAAATATATGAGAACTATGCGGTCGTGCCCTCACAACGCGCACAAGTGCAATACTAGCCTATTCCGCATTATCGATGTCCTGTCTTGATAATACTCTCCGGCTAGGGATATTTAATGATTAATCCTTCGTGGACTGATACTGTCTCATATCATTCTCAATCCAGGAACTAATCATAGGGACCTCTCTTCATTTATATATCTATGGTGATCTAATCACAAATGATGAGAGTGCAATTTCCTTGTTACATAGTTAATTTGTACAACAACACCGTGATCTGTACAAATAGTGACGCTATGGGTCATTTTGTCCAACAATCTCCCACTTGGCACATAGCCAGTCACTCGAGTCTCTAACACCCGAACTATGTACGATTCGCTCAAATTACTGAGGAAGATTTTCGTCAGCGGATTTACGTAATTATCTTCTGACGCGATTTATACGATCACATATCGCCACGATGTATGATCCGAACGAATCAAATGAAATAGAAGTATATATCTGGATCGTCGATGAGACCTTTAATTCCTTAGCCTGTGCTGACGCCTAGCTCAGCTGCTAAAAGAACTATATCTAATCTAATTAGATTTATTTTCGATCCAAATGGCTTCTATTGCTGCGTCAGCTGCAGCAATAATCCACATTTGTTGTTTATTCGGCAACAGTTATCTTGCTCGGAAGATTTCCAGCTCATTGTCCCAGTGTTCAAACTTTATAGTACCGCAGTATTTACAGGTTTGGAAACTTGCAACAGTGATCCTAGTCACTTCAAGTTCTCCTACTCTCCATAATATAAGACAACATCTTTAGTTCTCTCAGATACTAACAGATGTTCTTAATCTTCAATCCATGACTATCAATTGGATTGTCCTGATTGTGACTCCATATGCTCAAAGCGTATGAGACACCATATCAAGTACATTTTAAATGTACAATTTCCCAGAGAGTGTTAACAACTCCAAATCTATCCCAGTAGATCTTTATTCCTTGAATAAAGGTTGTTACTTCCAGAATTCTACGGAGAATTTCTTATGAAAGCCAAGCTTTCACCGATTGCTTTATGGGAATTTCATTGTCAGTGCCCTCTCCCACTAACCTCCTTATATACACAAGAATTATTTCATTTTGAGTCAAATCATAAACCATTATGATTATTTCAAAACGACAGTTCCAAGAACCTTATGCTTATTTCAATCCAAACATGGATCGAATAACCCGCAAACCTTGTTTGTCGGTTATACAAAATCGTCAGGATGTTGTAAGCATCCTCCAAAAGGTTTCCTTTTCAGGAAAGTGATTTTGATCTGCAACTGACACATTTCATAAATGAAATATGCAGTTATCAACAAGCATCTTCAAAATGGATTTACCACGGCAACAGGTAAAAGGTTGAACCGTTATCAACACAATGTTGATAACGATACCTTTCCGTCAAAAGCCCAGCTTTGTACGTTGGTATGTTGCCTTCCATGTATGTCTTCCTTGAAGACGTTTAATGTACCAATAGGCACAATGCCTTGTGGTACAACAACTAGTATCCAAAATAGTTGTTATATATGGAATCCATTTCGGATTCATGGCACTTTCCCATAATAGGGAGTCGATACCTCGTATCACTTCCTCAACGTAGTCGGTGGATATACCTTCATAAGATTGACATCTTTATGAGGTGAGATCAGAAACTCATAACCCAGGTTGTTTTCTGACTCTCTCCGATCTACGCGATTCTTGTGTATTTGAAGATTATGGTATAGATTCATCATAGATGAACTATTTGTGTTCCATTACGGACCTTGTGCCTTGAACAGTATTACTCCGATTTTCATCGAGTATCACTATCCTCCCACTGACCACTGCATATCGGTATTCCTCTCAGGAAAAACCGCATGGTGAGCAACAATCACATTGTTCTCATGTGAGAATTATAAGTACTATACTTATGGTTTCCCTTAGGATAACCTATATTGGCACTTATCCAATTTGGGTCTTTAGTTTGGTATCATCCAAACGTTATGCCTGGCATACCCAAATTATCAGGATGAGAAACTTTGTTTCTTCCCTGTTCATATCCTATATGACATCTGTCAAACAGATTTATATGGAACCTTATTCTAAATAAGTTATTGCACTGTTTATCTGTATCCATTGAAGGAAATGGTAGCTCAGAGCGACTCTTGATTAATCTTATCATGTCTAACATGATTCGGTTAATCCGTTCGGACACACCGTCACTTTGACGTGTTCCGGGAGGAGTCTTCATTTGAAAGAACACTATACTCTTTCAAGTATATACGAAACTTACTGCTTAAGTATTTTCTATTACGGTCTTACCGTGGCGGAATAATACTATAGCCGATCTGTTTATTTTCTTCGTGTCGAAACTCTAAAGTTTTTGATTTGTGTTCTTCAAAAGAACACATAACCATAACGTGATGCCACATCCGTTAAGGTCAGGAAATATTCATATCTACATCTAGCCTAGCTAGACATGGGCCCACTTACTTCACCATGAATAGGGCTAACAGATCGGTGGCCCTTTTAACTATTACCAAGTAAATAGTATTTTAGGTACTTTACCTAATAAACTAGATTCGCAGACCTTATTTGAATAGACAAATCAGTCCTAGTACCCACTCTTCAAAAGTGTGGATATACGAGTCTCGTTAAATTGTGTCCTAGACAACAATGCCACAAATAAGTCTCTATTGATCAAATCAATTTGAGCTATTTATTTGTCATTTTATATGTTTGAGATTTTATTTATATTCAAAATATAAATTATGTTATTTACATCTAATGTATTTATCTCAGTATCATCTTTATATAATGAAACACTTAGTGTTCTAGAATATAAAGGTTTATCCACAATGGATTAACACTGATATAGAGATAATGTCTCTAGTCAACTAGTTACATTATAACAGTTCCTAATTTAAGTACACACCCAAAGGGTAGTTCCTAAACTTAGGTATCTACGGTCTCGAAACAGCGACTTTCATCCCGTTTCCGATTCGCAGAGCAATCTCAGCTTGAAGTCAGTATCCTGCTCAAAGCAGATTCTGAACATCAATACATATATTTTATGTACCACACTAAGTATTTAAAATCTAATTTCAATACTAGCTGTGAACATAACTAAGACAAACATTTTCAAAGTAAGAGCCTGCCCTTTTTTAATTCCTTCGTGTCTGCCATATCCAAATGGTAGTCACTTTGGGATATGTCTATTATCCTTTTCAATATTTCACAAACCTTTGGCCAAGTCTAGGTTCCTTGAATATTGAAATGATGTGCACCTCGTGCTACATGCCCAATTGCAAACTTTGACTTTATCTCCTCTAGAATAGTCAATTAATTCTCCAAGAATTATAAATTGCAATTTTAATACTTCTTAAATCTAGAATTAGATTTATGACAAGTATATTAAATTAAGCATTAAAGTCATCATCACATAAATCTTCCAAAGATTTTATGCTCTACTTATTTTGCTTAATTTTGGGCTTAAGGTATAATAGTTATTTTATCAAATAAAGTAACCTATTATTTATTCCAATTTGAAAATTAAATTCATTTAAAATATTTTAATCCATATTATATTTTAAATATTCAACTTTCAATTTTATCTTGATTACAATAGTCCAACTATTTATCAACGATTAGTGGTACTATATATATTATAATGATTATAATAGTCCAACTATACAATCAAATATAATCCAAATTAATTAACCTCAATTACATTGATTACTATAATCCAATTATAAAATCAACTGTAAACTGAAATTAATTAATTCAAATATATTGATTAATATAATCCAATTATATATAATCAAGTATAATACAGTCCAACTGTTTATTAAAACAACAACCAATTTAAAATATAACGACGAAATATTTAAATGAGCGCGTATGGCGAGTAATTGAACGAGTATTGCAAATCAATTCTTGCCTCCCACTATTTTTCGTCGAGCCTCTAACCCTCTGTCGAGTACTCGGGAAACCGTGTTTCCTAGTGGGCTAGGATCCCGTTAAATATCACACAATCTTGACTTTGGCCAACAAATTGTATGATAATTAACTAGGTAGATCTCTAAGATCAATTGGATCTCATCCAACTCCTAGATCCAGTAAGTGGGACATCCAAGTCCCAAACATATATCTTATATATGCCTATACATCGAATGTATACCCTAACCTTTTTCCTCTGAATCAACTAGGCCTTGGCTTTGGCACAACAAACCTAGTGATCCCAGTCAAGCGCGGACCCATTGACATGGAAGCTTCGTAATCAATGTCAATGGACAAGAAGTGGTCTTGACTTTGGCCAACAAACCACAACTTGGACACGACACCGATATGGAACAAAGCTCGTGATTAAAACACATCTTTGACGGACAAGGGCTTGACTTTGGCCAACAACCCTGCCAATCTCGGATCTTGAGTAAGAATCACTCAATGGAAGGAAAATAAAAGCTTGATATTTAACGAGGGTTTTTCGCGTACAAATTGGCTACCAATTTTAATTATCTTTGTTAAGGTCTCATCATCATACACCCTTAAACATGCATTCTAAAGACATAATAAAGCGCATATGATATAAATAATAATGATATGCGGATGGATATTTTACATTGATCCTAGATCAAATCTCTCATTATCTCTCTCCAAAGCTAGCACATGTATTACTTCTACCCGTTACACTACACTTCTAAAGAAACCTCATTTACATGGAGGGGAATAGGTGAGAGAGAAGAGAATACAAAGAAATAGGAGATAAGGCTGGACACGCAGGTCCAATTAATAAATCAAATTTATTACAATAATTCTAAAATTGCCCCACCCGACTAATATCCATCCGATATACATTATTCAAACATCACAACCATGTATTCATACAAGCATGTTATCAATCAATCAATCAAATTAATTAATCTGATAATTAGTGATCATCCAATGTTCAAACAAAGATTTGATTTTGTTCGAGTCAAAACTCGTATTGCGAACACGTACTCAACAAATATGATTTCTACGAATTAAATTAAATCACATAATTAAATCCAATTTAATACGCATTTAATTATAATTCATTATTTAATTCCAAATTAAATATTACACTTTATAAAATAAACCTTTACGACTTAAATTCCAAATTTAATCGTTACGGGTCTCAAAGCCCGATTAATATCCAATATTATTTAATTAAAGTCCAATGGGCTTTTAATTAATTTCTTGAGGCGTGGACTTTTGGTCAACTCGGGTCAAACCCGCAACCAAAGTCCAATCCGGGAGTTACCCCATAAGCCATAAATTAATTTAGGCTCATTAGGCCCAATTAAACGTTAAAGGTTCATTAGTCGCATTTGGGCCTTTTGGAAGCGGTTTTGGGCCTAATTGGATCCAACCAATTTTGGCCTAAACCAACTTTGTACAACAAAGTCCAATAAACCCAATAACAACTTAAAAAACCCAAATCCAATTTTAAGCCCAATAATTTAATTTCAAAAATTCCAAATTTTCAATTAAATTACCTAAAGTGTATAGCATTATTAATTACCCAATCAAAGTTTCCAAAACACTAAATTTGTCCAATTAATCATGCTTAACATCAATTAATCATGTCCAACATAATTAAATCAAAATCAAACCCAATTATACATGCTAAAGTCTCGGCCATAATGGGAAAAAAAATGCCCAAATCAAATTCAATCAATCCAATTGAACCCAATCAAACATAAATTCAACATCCCCAAATGATTTGCAAGTCATCCAATGAACAAAAAATCAAAAAACCAAGACAATAGGGAACTTGCCAAATCGGCCATCACAAGCAAATTGGGGAAAATTGTTCCAAATACTTTCATCATTGATTATCAAATCAAATTCAACATCATCATTTATCAATCATCAATTAAACAACATTTAAGCATTCTAAATCATCCAATTTCATTAAACATGCTCAAAATCAAGTTTACCCAAATTTGTCATGCCCAAAATTTAGGGAAAAATGGATCCAACCAATTTCATGAAATTGATTATGCACAACATCAATTCAACCTCATTCAAGCATACTATACTAAACAATTAATCATTTGATGCTCAAATTGAGTTTACCCAAATTAAAGTTTTGGCCAACATTAAGCAAATTGGGGAAAATCAATCCAATTAATTTTTCATCAAATTGATTACATATAACTCTAATTAATTCATATACAAGCATTCTTAAACAAACAATTTGTCAAATCATGCTTAAATCAAAAAGCCCCAAATTTTGCTCAAGAACCCTAATTCGTTTTATGCAACCAATAGCTCAAGATACCATTGTTGGAGTTTCAATCAAGTCCCAAGGATCACAAACATGCATAAAAACGAGTTGAATACACAAAGGAGTAAGACGGAATTCATACTCACATTGATGGTTTTGATGCTAGGAAGAACAAGACCAAAAACGCACTGCATGTTTCTGCTCGGCAGTGAGCTGCGCACAGGTGGACTGCTCGGCGTTGGTGGTGGTGGTCTCCTCCATGTTCTGCCATTGATGACCTCCATTGAAGCTC